>OZ023185.1:6411109-6638609 GCA_963995505.1 Hypericum androsaemum | reverse complement strand
AGGACATAAAATGGCAGTTTCCTTGTTCACAGAAGATTTCATGGGAGCTGCCCAGATTTGAAAAAATTACAGATTCGTTCTCTAATTTTAGGATAGGTTTGACGATGCCTAGATTAATTGGATGTTATTTGGTGTTTAATTAAATGGTATTTCATATGCCCAATTTTAGGGGAGAGAGAAGAAGAAGAAAGAGGGGAGGATGGGAAGAAGAAGACGAAGAAGATGGGGTGAAATTTGAAAATTTATAAAAAGATAAGGGATTCAAAAGGATATTTAAGTCGTGTCAACTCACGTTGCCAACCGGTAAAAAAAGTCTGACGTGGTGTGCCACATCACCTTTGAAATAGCATTGTTTCCAGGTCCGGAGTTTTTTTTGGCTCGGGGGCCTTTCCGAGCCTCTAATGCAAAAAACGTGAAACCACAACTACCAAAAAAATTGTTTCTAAACCTCATAATCATATCGCAAAATCGGTGTAAACTACAGTAATCAAATGGTACTTTTTGCAAAAATATATGTAGAAAATCATTGCACATGGCGGTGTCACATCTTAGAATGGAAAAATTATTGAGATTATATCGTCCGTTGATGAATAATGATATGGTGACAAAAGATGTTTGCATGGATGCAAATGTCATCTTGTTCATTATATACATGTGAATCACGGAAACACTGACATATCATTGTCAGATGTCTTAAACACGCAACCGCAACTTTTTTTTTCGTGGACCGGGCCAAGAAGCCTCGTGACTAACCGGTTAATATGAGATGGACAAGTTTTGAAATATCTAAAATTGATAGCATAAGCTAATGTATTAGCACGATTTTTTAGAAGATGTTTACAAGCATTAATTGATGTAATAAATAGCATTTCACTTAGCTATTTTGAAAAATATTTTTTTTTCGAAAGGTAAATTTTACACTATGACAATATTAGGATATGAACTATAAACTTCTTAAATATTTATAACGTCTTATGTTGTAAGTCTACAAATCCTTTGATAAATATTTTCTTGATGAATACAATCTACTTATCGAAAAAAAAGCCTTGTGGCTAACCTTAAAAAAATCTGCGTGACTCATGTCTTGACAATGAATTGAATCACATACGGATTCGATTCGTTCACCAGAAATTTGGTTCAATCCAAACTTGTTTATATGAATTAAATTAGTTTTATTTTTGGACTGTCCTAATTCTCATGAAGGGAAGCGGTCTCACTTAGCATTAGCATCTCTAGCTCCCAACAGTAGGTAAGGGTCACCGTGTTTGCTTTTTGACCAGGACACTAACTGTCGGTTAATCTGGATTTCTGGTTCAAAACAGCTGATCATGTGATTATAAATATAGATATATATTCCTGCCACAAAATCATCTAGCAATCTCGTTACATCTTCATCTTCTACTCTTTTCGCCATCGATACATTTTTAAAAGTTTTAGCAGTGATATTACGATATGTTATTTTGAATATAAAAAATTTGATAAAAGTGTGGATCTTGATCTAAAAGGTTAAAATTTGCATACAGAAGTTTTGAACCCGGTAAATTTAGATTCATTCTATAGATCTGTCCGATTCCTACCCGTTTGACATTACCGTCCCTGGTCCCAAACTTAATGAGGTTTTTGACAAACCACATGTGACAATCCGGGTTGACGTGACATGATAGATTGTCGAGCATCGGGAGAGAGGCTGCACGTATTACTAAAGTGTCAAAATGTCAAACCTCATGTACTGATACGTTTTAAACCACATGGTGTCAAAGTAAAAGGCTCAAATTATTGAGTACTAAAGTAAAATTTCTCTGAAAAAAATTAATTACATAAAAACCATTAAAATATGGAAGTACGTACTTGTTAAATAGGATAACTAATTTTATAAAAGTCAAAACATTTAACCAATACACCAAAAAGATGGAAACACCAGCGTTTTACCCTCTTGAAAAAAAAGGCAACAACTGACATGGGACATGGGATGAGAAATGGTAAGAAGGAACTACCAATCTGGATCTTTTATACACCGGACTTCCACGAGTCCTGGTATAAGTCTCCGATTGTCGTTTTAGTTCATCAAACTTAAACAAGGGGCAGCCGACCAATGGAGAATAAGCCCAATCTGGAAAAAGTTGCTACCATGGATTCTATTCCAGCCCACACATTAGTTGAAAGAAATTCAGCTCGATTGGTGATCCATCAGAAAAGAATCGATGATTTCATACTAACTGCACTTGTGAAAGGAACTACTACAACCTTTGACTCTCAACCTAACATCGAAAAGCCCCCAAGGCCCAAGCCATGGCTTTACAGCCAACAGCCAATTGTTGCAAAAGATAAGATAATAGATAGCTGGCCTAAGAAGAAGCAGCTCTAGCGTTAAGCTTGCATTATTACAGCACGTCGTGCAAAGTTCATCTGGCCGATAGGAGGTAGATCAGACCAATGCTTGCAAAGCAAGACACAACAGAAGCTCAATTGATCTAAAGCATCATAAGAGAACCAGGATACAGGCCGCAAACATATAGTCAATCTTCAAGATCAAGAACATAAGCACAAGTTTCATAGAGTTCAAGAAAAGAGATATCCGGTAACAGAGATCTTTAAACCAAAATTTCAACAAAAGGGAACAAATGATATCGTGCCCATCGGGACTGTCTTTCAAGGCCAAGTCCAGCAAACTAACTGCATAAAGAGGTAAACAACTAAATATACTACCAGAAGATGCCCCAAATGAGTAGTACACAAGTGTTTCTTTAGTCTTCCTCCTCGCCCTCATTCTCGGCGATGTTGAAATAGCGGAGCTCATAAACATTTCTGTCTTTGTTGGAAGCAATCACCCTGAGCCAGTCCCGAACATTGTGCTTCTTCAAATACTTCTTGGTCAAATACTTGAGGTAGCTGGAAAAAAAGTACGATAGCATATCGAATCGTCAACCATAAATACAGAGAAGACCACCACCACCGCATAGACCACAAATACATCAAGGAGAGTAATCCACAGCCACCCAAGCTTCAACTTAAAACCTATAGAGAAAAATGCAACCACCATCTCAAAGTTCCAAGCTTCTGAATACTCAACACAAACTACTTCAATTTCACCGAGTCCCAAACGCGTAAACATCTCGACGCCTGAGCCATACGCATCACCGAAATTCAACCGAAAGGATATCTATTAAATCAGATCCATTTTCCCCAACCACCAGCAAACCCTAACCTTCTAGGTCTAAACCAACAGTCACCTAACCTCACTACTCATAGGCTTAACACAGTTCTAGAAAGGAATGAAAGGCGAAGGACAACACGGTACCGTTTGGAGAAGTTGGAGTCGGAGGTAACGGTGATCTTGTTCTTTTCGCGGGAGACGGAGATGGAATCTCCGAGGGCGCCGGGCTTGCCGCCGACCTTGATCCTCTCCTGGAGGAACTTCTCGAGGGAGGCGATGTCCATGATCTTGTCCTCCACCGGCTTCGCGCAGTCTATCACGAAGACCGCGCCCTTCTTCTTCCCGCCCTTGGCTCCGGCCGCCGCTCCCTTGCTCATTTTCTCTGCCGCTTCTTTAGTCTCCTAGGGTTTCGATGGGAGAAGCAACTACAAGCTTTGTAGCGCCGCTCGGAATATATTGGGGAAATGAGAAAGGGGTATCTAGGGTTTTGGTGGTTGGTTAGGGACTTGGGGTTTGGATAAGTTGGGGTTTGGTTCTTTAGCTTCCATTATTTGCAAATGTGAACCTGAATGAAAAATTCATTTTGCTCGCCAACGTTCTAGTGATTTTACTAAAAATTAATTTAAAAACCTAGAGTAGAAGCTTGTACTTAAATATCCTAACTTAACGATCTAATAAATTTATTTTTTTCATTTTCTAAAAAAACTAATGTGAACAGTAATTAATTTATGAGACCTTATATTTTTGTTGTTGAAATAATAACATATACTTTGTTCAGAAACTACAAAATAGTGATACACTTCAATTCATACAATGAGAAAAATTGCCAATAATCATCGTTTAAAAAAAATAGGCCAAAATAGTCACAGCTCTTTCATGTTTGACGAAACTGATGAATCAAGTATTGTTTAGACCTTCATATTTTTCAAATTAAATTGATTAATCTCAAAATTCTAATTCTGACCACTTTTCCGGTGAGACGCCATTAAAATATCAAAATATCGCTCCAAAAATTATTTAATTATCACTTATCCCTAAAACTCCTAATCCACCACACAAATTGAGATATATGTCAAGTTGGGGATTAATGCTCTCGCGAGAGAGCTAGCCAAGTGAGAATTGATACAGCACCCTACCGTCATCCATCGACTTTCTCTTTGTCAAGAACAACCCTAAACTAAAAATTTGTTTAGAAATTGTCTTAAAGAATAAAAAAATATGGATAAAAATCTCATTTAGACCAAACCCAATCAAAAAGAACCTGTGGCATTTGAACATTGTCATCTGATAAACTTTCCTGCGCGGCTTCAAAAAATAGATGTTTTAGCTTTAAATTATCCTAACGTGGTTAAAGGCGACCTTGAGGCTCAGAGTATTTTCGTATGAGAGAGTGTGGTGAGCTGCAAATAAGTGGATATTTTGATGTTTCTTAGAACTAGGAAATATTTTGGTACTTTAATTAGTGTCTCGCTAGAAAAATAGTCAAAATTAGTGTCTAGGGACTAATTAGTTAGATTTAAAAAATATTAGGAGCTAAATAATATTATTTTTTCATATTCCATCAATTTTGTTTAAAAATATGAACCTATTACCTATGTCTATTTTATGCAAAAAATTAATGACATATAGAAAATATTCTTGTGTATGAGTTTAAACTATAATATTTTCAGTGATAAGTTAAGTAAGATATCATTAATATGCAATTGACTGTGAACAACTGTCAAAAAATTTCAATCAAGTAAAAAGAAAAAGGGTAAATTATTTTTAAATCTCTAAAATTTGCTTAAATATACTCAAAAGTTTTACCTGTTTTTGAAATACACGCCGACATCCCTCTTGTTTAATTTTATTATACTTTCGTGTCCCTGGCGCCAGAATATTTGATTTTCTCCAGCGAAGGCCCACTTGAAAAGACCAAACAACTGGAAATTTTTTTTGTCTCTCTTTTTACCTTTCTTCTTTAATCACTCATAATTTTCAAATTTTAACTAAAAATCTTAGCTGGGTTCGAAGTTTCCAAGTTCTACGGTTTGGGCAACTCCAAGCGACGGTTCAAGAGTCCACAGTCTGGGCAACTCCAATATAGGGTCCAACCAAACAATTTGGTTGAATCGTTCAACCACTGGATATTAAGCATCATGGATAATCGAATAGTAGAGCTTCTAGACACACTAAGGCAAAAAATGATGACAAGGCAGTATGACAGGTATGAGATGGCTTCTCAATGCAAGACTAAAGTGTGTCCAAATATCATGAAGGAGTTGGTGATATTGACTGCTGATTGCAGTAAGTGTAAAATTCTGCCAGCTTGGAACTTGCAGTTTGAGGTTGAATGTGATGGGAAAAGATATGTTGTTGAGTTGAGAGGTGGTACCTGTTCTTGCAATGTATGACAGCTTAGTGGTGTGCCATGTATCCATGTAGCTGCTGTTGTGATTTCAATAAAGGGTCAGCTTGAGGATTGTGTTCATGACTACTTCAAGTTTATGTGGAAAAAAATATTCGAGGCGACTATCCATCCATTTCCTTCAGTAGATTTGGAGCCAGGAGAGGGTTTTGATACATACCTCCCTCCTCCACTAACCAGGAGATCCGAAAGATCCAAAAAACATAGGAATAGGCAAGAGGGTGAAATAATAAAGCTTCTACTAGTGCTGGCCTTGGAGCTCCAAAATTTAGAATAATGAGGGGTAGGGGAGCTACTGGAAGAGGCCGAGGAGGAACTGCCATAGGAGGGGCTGCTTCTGCAAGTGGGATCACAAGTGCTACAACCATGTGGAAGTATTAGGTGTAATAGGTATTCGTAGATGTTGCCTTGGATTGAGATTCTACATTAGTTTATGTATGTTTTGGAGATGAAACTCACAAGTATGTTTATGTTTTGGAGATCAAAATCACTGTGATATAGCTACAAGGCACAATGTTTATATTTTGGAAATGAACTCATTTTGAAACACTTTTATTCCATTTCAACTAGATTCAAGTACATCCTTCATCGTCTACCTTACAATCATCTGAAAAATAAAAATAATATTGAAGATAATTACAACAGTCACTAAGTTCTTCAACATCTTAGTAATCATCTTCAATTCTTCAATCACCAAATCATTGGAATGATCACAGATGTTAGAAGCCTGCATCATAGGAGAACGATAACATACCCGATCTGCTTCCTGTGGCACACACCATCTAAGCCATCGACAGTTGTTCTTCGCACAAGCATAAAACAATCTCCCCCTATTTTTTCCAATCTCACCAATCTTAACCAAGGCACGAACACCACACCTGCACTCCATATTAATGTACCTGGAACCGTCATCGATCTCGTACGATGAATTGGTGAAAAACATGAATAACCCATGAATTTCAACTACTGAAACGGGGGAATGGGGGAACGGAGGAATGGTTGGACTTGGAACCCTAGATTGGAGTTGCCCAGATCATGAACTCTTGAACCTTCGCTTGGAGTTGCCCAGACCGTGGACTCTAAAACTTTCGCTTGGAGTTGCCCAGACCGTGAAACTTGAAAACTTCGAACCCAGCTAGGGTTTTTAGGTAAAATTTAAAAATTATGAGTGATTAAAGAAGAAAGGTAAAAAGAGAGACAAAAAAATATTCCCAGTTGGTTTATAGGAGAGTCGGAGAAAAACAATACAAAAGGGGGCATTTTGTTTTTTTTCAAGTGAATCTTTGCCGGAGAAAATCGAATATTCTGGCGCGAGGGATCCGAAAGTATAATAAAATCAAACATGAGAGATGTCGGTGTGTATTTCAAAAACAGGAAGACTTTTGAGTATATTTAAGAAAATCTGAGGAGATTGAGAGTAATTTACCCAAATATAAAAATGTACCTAAAAAAAAGTAAAAAGATAAAAGGCGGCGATGACTTTAACGGTGCTAGGAAGGAACAACGTCGTTTCGAGGCATCTCTCGTTCCTGCTCATTGTTAACTCTCTGGTAAAACGAAAAGGCAAAAGAGGAGGAAGGCGGGGAAATGAGAGATGGAAGGAGATGACCTCAGAAGCGTGGTTCCCTGCTCCTCTCTGGCGGTTGAGTCCGTCATCCGTATCGGAACGGTATAATTTTTCCTTAAAATAAAAAAAGTAACCGCTTTGCGTTTGCTTGCGCCTGATTTTACTTTTCTCTTTCCCTCTCGTCTATACTAGGCAGGGGCAATCTGGGGCGCGTGTGTGGGCCCGCGGGAAGCCCGTAAACTAGGTGGTGGTCTCTTCTTTACTCATCTTCTTCCACACCAATTTTGACGGTTTCTTATCTCTTTTTCTTTTTGGTTTTTTTTAATTATTATGTACAGGATTGACGGGCATCCCTCGCGCTTCTTTTCTGGTACGCCACGCTGTCCTTGTTACTTTTCCTTGCTTGTTTGTAATTTCTTTTCTTAGTTCCGTTTGTGATTTTTCTTTTTCTGCCAAATTCGGATTGCTGTGCAGGCTTACACGATCGGCAAGTTCGGGTTCCAATGCGGTAATCGGATTGGTTCATTTTCGGGTTAATATGTTGGCTTATGCTAGGTTTTCGCTCGATGCATCCGTGGGGTGGAATATGTTACTTGCATTATGCATGTATGTAGCGAGAGTGAAGCTGCATTGCTGTTGATAGATGTTATTAAGTGCGCGCTATGCTTCATCGAACATGGCCACTGGGTGTAGTTAAGAGTTTGACGGAGCAGGAGCTGTGTGTCTCATGATCTATCTATCTATATGTTTTATTTTCTAGGTTAGTTGACTAACACTCTTCACCTTCCAATTCTATGGATCACCTTGAGATTGGTGGCTTACATGTCTCGGAGTCAGTCCTGATCTTGCTTCCACCAGTTGCATTTGTAACGTTCTCCTGGTCTCTTTTACAAGCTTTCTCTAAGTAGATCCAGTAGGTCCTGGAGCTTCAATTTAATAGATGTGTTTATAGCCCTTGCCACGTACTTTCACTTCGCACTCTCAACCCAATGGTTGCCTCGTTACTTCCTCGCTCCAAACTGACATACTCCTTTCCTTGTTTATTCTTGATCTATATGCCGGGCTTATAAGATCATGCTAAGTCTTCTCTCTGATTCTTTTTCCACTAGTGTTACTTGAACTTTTTCATTTTGAGTTGAAGTGTGTGCTAATTTCTATTTGGTTTCAGTTAATTGTAATCTCGCCCATTCCATCCATATCAATCTTGTCTAATACAGGGCTTGTTTACGGGGTCTTCACTTCTACTCGCTGTGGACTGCAAAGATTTAGGAGGAAGGATGATTGGGTCAGTTATACATCGCGTGTTGATTAATTCATTATTCATAGCTTGTGAGACTGTCAAGTTGTTTGAAATATCAGTCAGAGTGTGTTGAGGCCTTCCAAAGTAGGCAAATCTCCATGTCAACAGAGGAGGACTTTAGTTCATATGCAGGCTCTCCTCCTTGCAACTGTTTGTGAGGAGACTGTCTATAATGCATCAAATGATTATACTTTCTAATCTCTCTCTTGGTATGTTAACTAGCTGGATCAATAACTTGAGATCTCTATGTCAAGCATCCAACCCGATGCTGCCGCACACGTGTAATTTGTAGGTTATAATTCCCCGACCAAATGCTTACGAAAACCTAGTTCCGCTCATCTCAGAATTACGGCTGTTCTCTTGCCCCTTTCATCCTTGGTGATTTACATATATGACTAGGGTGTTTCTTTATCAGTAAATGTTTCCACTCGTCATCCTTGGCATTTCATGCAGCAGCTGTGAACTGATGCACGTTCTGAAGTTATTTCTCCATTTTTTGTGTAAAAGGTAAACTCTTTATGTGCGGGAGCTGTGGCGGGGGCATCTGTCGTCGTTGCTAGTAGAAGAAGTTGGACACAGGTTTTGGGAATGGCTGGTCTTGTTTCAGCATTTAGTGCAGCAGCTGACTACTCCAAAACATTATGAAAGATGCACTTGTTCAAAGCAGAAGAAGCAGAGTGAGTCCCTTAACAATTGATTCTTGTTCAAACTCTGCACATTGTTTTTTTGCCTAGGAGAACGATATACCGACCTATTGATAGCCTTAGCTGTTCGACTTTTGTTACGTCAAATTATCGTAAGTCTGCATTAATTTCACCAGCCATACTCTATTCTTGAAACACTAGCTTGCATTTACATATACTTTTGTTCAATGCTTTTATCATCACTAATTGATCAGACGCCAGGATTGCAAAGAGGTCACCTGTCCCTTTGATTCTTTTTTGGTCCATGACCCTTTCTTGTCCGGTGCAATATCCACGAGTAATGATTAAGCAAGAGTCAAATCCCGTGAGATTTTATTTAAGGATTGCCTTCCGCATTGGCGTCTGCTTCATTCGCAGATAATAATTTGAGACCTCTTTGAGAAAATATGAATTTCTTAGTACTCGGATTGATACTTGTCCCTTTATTTATTGTTGCACAGCGATAGGTTGTTGTTTGTTTTTCCCTGCAAGACATGCTAATGATGGCTCATCATTAGCACGTCTCTTTTCGGCGTTTCAGTTTCTTTAATATGCAAATAAACTTGAATTACTTCAACATTGATCGCGAATTCTAAAAATATTCTTGAATACTTGAAAACACAACCGTGTTAAATATTTGTTGAGAAAATTTTGTCATTTTTTAATTATTCTACCCGGTTCTGAATTAATCGGTCTGGTAAACCGAAGAACCAACAAGAAAATATAACAGCGGCAGAGGTTTGAAGGCCTCGTGTCTAGACCCAAGCACTAGGGGTCAATGATGCAATGAATTGAATGGGGAAGCAAAAAAAAAATTTCACAAAGAACACGAACCTTTATTAATAAGAAAAGAAAGATTACAGAATGAGGATGAGAAAGGGAAAGAAGTGAAATAAAATGGAGAATGGGGAAGCCAAATATGATTTGTTGTGGTTGGCTCATCCGATATGCGAACTCCTGTTTTTGTTATGCAGAAGATAGCTACATCTTTGATAGCTGTCAAAAGAGTGAATTGCGTATTGGTAGGAAATTGCGATTCAGTTTTTTCCTGTCTAAATACGCAGTACAATGTGTGTATGTTTTTAAATCTTCAAATCATGTAAATGAAGGTTATAGGATTAAAAAATAACTATTATTATTGAGTTTGGCAATGTTATTATTGAGTCCGACAATATTACGATTTTGAATTGTTTGTAAATAGGGAAAAAAATTGAAAGATGGGCGATGGAAATATCGAATTGTTGTTGCTTAAAAGAGGTGAAGAACATGACCGGTCCCGTGGTCCTTAGGTGGACGCCGGAGTTGCAAGTCGCAGTTGTCCCAATTTTGATGCATTTGTCGTGGTCATGACTCATTACAACCATGGAGTCTCTCTTCCAATTTCCACCTGTCCGTACGCCGTAGCTGATTACGCGACGCAAGACGTCATTCTAAGAATAATCTTGACCGATTTGGCTAACTTAATATGTTTGCCATCAGTAATTCACTAATTACAAGTACTTGTTAATTTTGTTCCCGTTGCGAGAAATTTATTTTATAAGTAAAATTGGTATATATCTGTTGCGGAGAAAGTGGGTACAAGAACGTCAACACTACCCGAGACAGATCCGGAGTGGTCGTCCCAAGGTTGGCCTAACGGAAAGGGTGAAAAAAGAGCTAGACTACGAGCTACGAGCTAAGCTAAGATAAAAAGTAAAGATAGTTGTTGTTTGATGTGTTGGTGATGTCCGTTCTCTCGCCCAAGCCCTCCTTATATAGAGTGCCTTGACCTAACCTCCACGCCTTCACAATAGGAAATCCTAAACCGCCTCCAAGACCTTCGGCTCCAAGTCTCAATCCCGAGAGATCCGCTTCAAATTATTTGCTCCTAACATGACGGGATCCTCTCGGCTCAATACAAGCCGTCTTCCTTAAATGAGCAAATCCCATCCTCGGATAGGAAGCTTTCAAAACGTGACGACCAAGCGATCGCGGCCTAAAGAGGAACTTACCAAGTCTTGCCAAATATTGAGAATCTCGGCTCAAGTTAGGAAAATATAGATCGTTTTGACCTTCTCAAACCTCCCATGTAAAATCTTGACTCAAGTCCGTCATCGCCCAAGACGGACATCTCGTCAGGCCCAAAGTGAATCTCAAAATGGGCTCAGGCTAAAGGCCTCCTCAATCAAAGTGGACCTATTCCCGAAATCGCCTTCCCACCTACGAAGGTCAAATGAGCTCCCCGCTCGGGTCCAAGTTGGCTTCTCACCTTCGACTTCTTGCCTTAGGCTCCTCGCTCATCTTCTCGCCTTAGGCTTCCTGCCTTAGGCTTCTCGCTTGGTCTCTCGCCGTAGGCCTCTCACTCGACTTCTCGCCACTCGGCCTCTCGCTGTAGGCCTCTCAGTCGGCCTCTCACTTGTGCCTCCTACCGGCCTCTCGCCTATTTGAGTCAGACGAGTTTCTCGATAGGACTCGGCCATGTGAGAAGAGCCCTCGCTCGGTCTCGCCTGTGCGGGCGAGAGGGGCCTCTCGCCCGGGCTCCCCGTGAGCGCTCGGTCTCGCCTATGCGGGCGAGAGGGGCCTCTCGCCCGGGCTCCTCGTTCCGACGAGCTCGAGCCGATTCCCGCACATCCGGAGATAGACCGTCATCACTCCGAGACATTAATTTCGTGCTCCAACAATGCCCCCCGCACGTCGATAGTTCGAGGCATCCATTCCAAGAAATGTTGACGTGTTTCCCTCCGAATTTTTAAGCTAGAGTCAAACTTAACTTCTTTGAATTTCAAACTTCCTTCTTTGACTTGGTGGGCCCCAAAGATGCCATTGACTTAGCCTAAAGAGAACAAAGCCTCCCATTCTCTTCACATTCTCACCACTCTTCATTTCCCAACATCCACCATGGAAATCAAAGCTTGGCCTCCATTTTTCCTCTCTTAACAACTCCAACTAGAATTTGAATCACTCCTCCATTTCCAAAGTTGCCAAGGTGTGTTTAATCTTCAAAGTAAGTTTCCCTCCCTTCTCCATTATGATTATAAAGAAGAATATGAAAGTAGCTCACTTCTTGGTCAAATCTTACAACTTGTAGGAGGACTTATTTGCCTTGGGCTAGAGTTGCCCTCCACCTTTTGGAGGCTTGCAAATCCCTTGTATTCCTTTTGGCTCGCTTCTAACTCCCCTTCAAGGTATGTTTCCAAGCTCTAACACTTGCACACCAAGTGTTTGTGAAAATGCCAAACCCATCATTTTGCACTTCTTCCTCTTGGCTTTTGAACTTGGGGTAATTCCATAGCTTAGACCTTGATCGAGGAGAATGCACCACACAAGCCTTACTTTCCATCGCGAACCAACGTCGGTTCGCCAACTCCTCTACGCACTTCGGATAAGAGCTTGACATATCTCGCCTAGGTAGATTCGGCCTTAGTGACCCGAGTTGGGCTCGACCGAATGACCCACGAGGAGCTTGGTCTCCCTTGCTCGACTCGAGGCGAGAAAACACTCACACCGGTAGGCCTCGCCCCTAGGTCCGAGGCGAGAAAGTACTCTCGCCGGTAAGCTTCGCCCGCTAGGTTCGAGGTGAGAAATCATCCACGTCGGCCCAATAATCCAAAGCGATCAAACGGGTGTTCCCACCGTCCTTTTAACACCATCTTTGCTAACCCTTGTTTGTTTAATGATGCTAGGATGGTCATGCCGATACCTCCTGATATCAAGAAGGAAGAACAGCGCTCCTCCAACGTCCTCATCACATCCACACTTGGAGAAAGCTACCCGGTCGATGATACCTCTCAAGACAAAGAAAATCGAGTACTTGGACCCACGATTACCAATGTTGAGACCTTTGAAGATTTCCTTCCGGTCCATTACCGTGATGTGCCTTTCTTTCAAGGCGCTCCCTTCAACTTATACTTTTGGAACAATTGTAACGGGTACCGCAGATGGCCTACACCATTCCAAGAGTTCGAGAGTTGGCATGCCGTTCTGAAATAATTCCACCAACCACAATGGGACCAAACCGGCATCGGCTCACTCTTGTCCCTCTGCGCACACCGCATTGAGTCATGTCGTCCACTACTCGGCACATTGCTTCTTTATTGGCGTCCTAGTGCCAACGTGTTTCTTTTTCGCTCTGATAAGCTACCCTTAACATAGATGATTCTTCTTCGCCCTCATTAAGCTTCTTATCCATCTTATCTCCCCTTGTAGGAATGAGGACTATCACACTATACGATATGGCTGCCCTTTTTGGCCTTCATCCCGATGGTGAACCGATCCTCCCGTCTACCCCAGTGTCTGACGCCAATGGCCAAGTACGGCATGAGGCCAATAGGCCAGTAGCAAATGGTTTTCCCGCCTATGTCAAAGTTTATCGACTACGGGATGATGATCCTCAAAGAGAACCCAACCCCGTCACCACTGCGAACGCAAGCACCCCTAATTATGCGCCCGGCGATGAGTTTCGCCGTAGAGACGAGCACACGGCCTTCTTGCTCTTTTGGATTACCCGCTACATCACCTGCCCGTCTTCCAAACGTGTGTCAAATGAATACTTCAACTTAGCCGCTGCACTAGCCGAGGGACGGAAAATGGCAATGGGGCAATTCGTCCTCTCTCATATCTATGACCAGATGTCCATCTTTATCAACACTTATCGATTGAAGAGGACTTTCACCGCCAACGGTCCCTTATGGATGGTCGCCATATGGTGCCTAGCTTACTTCCCCGAGTTGACACCTTCACTCCCTACATATGACGGGTCATTACCTAGCTACGGCCACCATCTTCTCCGGGCTCGGGTAAAGAAACCCACGAAAGATCTTCGTCCCTACTTCCGGGCCTTCAACAAGGATCGTAGCGGTAATCAAACTTCTCCACTTCTTCATGCGACTTGCCGTCCTAACTTCCTCAATTTCTCTAACGTGACTCATAGCGCCGATGCCTGGAAGAGGATACTCACCGCCCGAGACCTTATTAGTGGAAGTTATCCCGGGAGGATGGTCGTAGCACCCTACAATCCTCACTTTGCCGCTAAGCAGCTGGGTCTCATCCAAGGGATTCCGTTCCCCACCAACTACCTTCTCCATGGACACCAAGCCGACCGAGGCTCTCATCAATAGGAAAAGGTGGAACTTTCCCTCGCGGCAAACAGTTACCTTTTACACCGAAGCACAATCAGCTGCTTCAACTTCTCTTCCGGTCGTTCTCCCGCCTTTGCGGCATGGTGGGCGACACTCACATGTTGGAAGGCCAACGACAAGCAACTAGCCGAGACCTTTACCTTCTTCAAAGATACACCCCCACGGCAGACACTGTTCTAAGGCCAGGAAAAGCCCCTCCGAGGAAGAAGCAAAGGGTCGACCACTCGGTAACCAATGACCAGGCGGGTGCCTCGGCGTCTCCTTCCCAAACGAACGACTCCGGCCTCCCAGACGACGGTAAGTCCCCTTACTCTTATACCCACCATGTTCTTCACTCGGCAATAACCGCCTTCTTATTATTGCACAGACGTTGACCTTCGAGCTTCCTCTCCTTCGGTCAGACTCGTGAGATACCCTTCGTCTTCGTCTGAAAAGGTAAAAACTAACTTCGGGTACTTACTTGGTACCAATAAGCTTTCCGCCTAATTCACATCACTTCAGGACTCATCACCCGAAGCATCTCCCGTACGAGTCAGCCTCACTACTGACCCTGAGTCTACTCGTGCCGTCTCTCCTTCAAGGCTCAGAAGAAATCCTCCGCGACAAAGTCGCCCTACCAGCATTATGATTTCCGAGCCTCTAGACAATGAAGCCGAGTTCCAAGCGATGGTTGATCCTGTTTACTCCCCTGGTTATACACCTTCACCTCCGGCAGCACCTTCTTCGGCCACTGGTACCTTCAACATCAGGATGACCGAGAGCGAAGAGGTCATCTTAGACTTCGTGCACCCTCCGACGCCTTTGACCATTGCTCCGCCTCCTACGGCCAGACCATCCCTGACACCTATCGTTGCTCCAGCCCCTCCTATACCTCTGATCGACGCCTCCGAGCTGGTAGGTGTCTTTCCAGCTTTGCTTTCCCGTATGTCTCATCACTCTATTGGGTCACACATGTTATTCCATGCTAGGCATTCTATGAGAGCATAGGATTCACCATAGACGAGTTGATCAACCCCCCGATCACTCCGGCTTTGCTACCTGAAGTTCTGACATACGCATGTGCCGACACAGAAAAAGACAAGAAAAGAGCCAACTTGATCCGTTACCTTTATGACCTCAAGAACCAGACGGTAAGCACTATATTTTTAGAACCTCCAGCCTATGCATACGCGGCCCTCGAGTACTTGATAAACCACGGGCCATCCATCGGCAACCAACCTGCTCCCATTCGCAAGCTACACGCCGACTTTGCCCGTGTTGTCCACTGGTAAGCTCTTTCAAATTCGCTTTTCTCCCCACCACCTTAATTGAACCCACTCTTAACACTTGTTTCTTTACAGGTATCAAAGGGGCGAAAGGTACGTTGACTCCATCCATTGCATGGAGCAGAACGCGGAGGCTCATACTAGGACCTTCGCAGAGATCCAGAACAACATGGCGTCAAGGGTTGCCGAGTTCAGACTGGTTAAGGCTGAAGAATTTGAAGCTGCACAGATGGTTACCGCTCGGGCTGAGACATCGAACCGTATCCGAGCTGAGATTGCCCGCCTTCAAGAGAGCTTGATCCAGGCTGAATCCGAGTACCGGGGGTCACAAGACGAACTTGCCCGTGTGAGAGAGAGAAGGATAGCCTGTCATCAGGCTAACATGGAGTACGGGACGACCGTCTTCAAGAGTGCTAAAGGCAAATCCGAGCTTGCTGATGCACTACTAGGACAAGAGAAGAACGCCTACGCTGATGATCGAGTATTTATTGACGCCGCTCGAGAACTAGTAGATGAAGCGATCTCTTGCCTTTCTGAACCCGATGTTGGCGCCGCCCTATCAGAGAGTAATGGACGGGCATGAGTTTGACCTCCCGGAGCTCTCCGATCCCGCTGGCTTGACTAGCTTTTTGTATTAGGGATCTTTTGGACTGTCGTATTTATTATTTACCTAGCTTTGACGTACGTACACTCGGTCCTATCGAGACTGTATGCTAGGCTTGAGCGCGAAACATGATTTTGGTGGCCTTCGAAGAGGCCGACGAAGTAACTTAACCTTTATTGATCTTCACCAACCAGACACATCATCAAGTTACATGTATGACCGGTTCCATTAGAAAACCGAAAGAACTATCGTCATAGTCTATACTGACTAAGCGCGATTCTGCTGCAAACCCATCACTGGCTAGGTTACATCTCTCGATTATAAGTTCGTGCATAATCTTCAAATAGAGGATCATCCACACCCTCCCACATGCTAGGCCGGTACTTCTTCAGATAAAGTCTGTTTATCGGGCGCTCATGAACTTCACCGTTGACGTCTGCAAGCCGATAGGATTCATTCCATAGCACATCGTGTACCTCGAATGGTCCTTCCCAGTTTGGCGACCACTTTCCAAGCTCGGGGGTCTTTGTGTCCTAGTGGGAGTATAACCCTCCACACCAGATCCCCTCTCTCGAAATGCTTTTCTCGGACCCGCTTGTTGTAGGCTTTCTCTAATGTCTTCTTCTGTTGGACGATCGCATCCAATGCCCTTAGCCTTTCTTCCGGAAGATCTTCAAGCTCAGCCAACATGGCCGAGTCATAATCAAGTCGGGAGAGGTTTGCCTGCTCGGCCCTCCTCAAGGATCGGACCATCATTTCCAATGGTATCATAGCATCGTGTCCATAAGTAAGAGCGAACGGTGTTGTTCCAGTGGCACCCTTCTTTGTAGTGCAGAACGCCCACAACGCCTCTGATAGAGCGAGATGCCACATTCTGGGTCGCTCTCTCACCATCTTCTCTACGCATGCTTTCAATACCTATTGGTAGCTTCCGCTTGACCGTTGCCTTGAGCATAATAAGGCATCGAGTGGGTGATTCGGAAGCCCATGTCTCTAGCAAACCTTTGGATCTCATCTCCGGTGAACATAGTAGCTTGGTCGGTCGTGATCGTCTCCGGTAACCCGAACATATGGATGATGTGTTCTTTAAAGAACTGGATCACTTTCTCTTGATTCACCACCTTCATTGGGATTGCCTCCACCCACTTTGTGAAATAGTCAGTGGCTACTATAATGACGGCGTGACCCTTGGTAGAAGCGGGATGGATCTTCCCGATAACATCAACTGCCCAACCCCGAAATGGCCAAGGCTTTACTACGGGATGAAAAGTGTCAGCCGGCGAGTGTTGAACTTGTCCATGTCTTTGGCATTCTTGACAACCCTTCGCGTAATTGATGCAGTCATTTGCCATACCCGGCCAAAAGTAGCCGTGACGATGCATCAACCATCTCATCTTAATGCCTGACTGGTGTGCTCCACATATGCCTTCATGAACCTCTGTCATGGCTAGCATAGCTTCTTGTGGACTTGGGCAAATCAGAAGTAACCCGTCGATGGTCCTTCGATAGAGGGTGTCATTGATGAGCTCGAAACGAAGAGCCCTTATCCTCAAAGCCTTGTCGGAGTAAGAGCTTGGGTCCTTGAGGTAGTCGATGTATTCCTGCCGCTAGTCTCGATCGAGTTGTAACAAAGCAATCTCAACCGTCGGGTTGAGCTCCTCTAATGCCGAGGTCGACCTGACCTTCACCGGTACGGAGTTGACCTTGGCAAATACGCAAAAACCAGATCCGGTCTGTGCTAACTTGTTGGCCTCCATGTTCTTGGTGCGATCCACGAGTCCAATGATCGCATCTTCGAAACTCCGTAGTAGCGATCGAGCAGCATCACAATAGGCTTGGAAGCCTTCTCACTCGTACTTGAATTCGCCCGCCACTTGTTTGACCACCAACATCGAATCACCAAGCACCCGGACGGTTTCGGCGCCGAGGTCCTTCAAAATAAATAACCCCAGCATCAAAGCCTCGTACTCGGCTCGATTGTTGGTGCAAGGAAAATTAAGTAGGAAGGATGCCTTTGTCTTGATACCAGTCGGAGATTTGATCACGATTCCAGCCCCGGCGGACTTGTTGGTACGGGAGCCGTCAAACCAAAGCGTCCATGGTTTCTTTGCTACCAACCCAAAATCTACCGGAGTATCAGCAGTCACGTCAATACACGGGTGGTCAGCCAAGAAGTCAGCCAATGCTTGCCCTTTCACCGCTCGCTGAGGCACGAACGTTAAGTTGAACTCCACCAAGGCCAATGCCCACTTGCCAAGCCTTCCTCTCATGATAGGTCCGGCGAGCAAGTGTTTGATGACGTCGGTCTGGGCAACCACCTTCACCTCCGTGGGTAAGAGATAATACCTCAACTTTCTACAAGCAAAGAAAAGACAAAGGCACAACTTCTCAATGGCTGAATACCTCGTCTCCGCTCCCAATAGCGACCTACTCAGGTAGTACACAGCCTGCTCCTTTCCTTCGTCATTCTCCTGAGCAAGTAGGCATCCAATTGAGTCTTGGGCGGCCGATACGTACAGCAACAACGGTCGATTCGGGGACGGCTGAGTGACAACCGGAGGTGTGGATAGGTACGCCTTAAGCTCGTCAAAGGCATGTTGGTGCTTGGCTTCCCATTGGAACTCGCCTCCCTTTAGTTTGAGCAAATTGGCAAATGACCGTGTCCGGCCCGCCGTGTTGGATATGAACCGACGTAAGAAATTTACCTGGCCGAGGAAACGTTGCAACTCCTTCTTATTTCGAGGAGGTTGGGCGTGTTGAATCGCCTTGATCTTGTTTTTATCAATCTCGATGCCTTGCTTATGGACAAGAAATCCCAAGAAGTTCCCTGCGGACACTCCGAACGCACACTTTAACGGGTTCATCTTGAGCTGGTGTTCCCGCATCCTCTCAAACGATGCCCGTAAGTTCTTCAAGTGTTGGGCGCGATCATGGGACTTGACCACCACATCGTCAATGTATACTTCCATAAATTTGCCGATGAAATTCGGAAAGATCAGGTTCATCCCCTTTTGGTACGTAGCTCCGGCGTCCTTGAGTCCAAAAGGCATAACTACCCATTCAAAAATCCCGATAGACCCTGGACATCTGAACGCCGTCTTATGAACGTCCTCTCAGCAAGATAAATTTGATTGTAACCCGAATGACCGTCCATGAAGCTCAGTACTTCATGCCCGGCTGCCGCGTCAACCAACATATCGGCGATGGGCATTTGATATTCATCTTTTGGAGTAGCAGAGTTTAAATCTCTAAAGTTAATGCAAACCCAAATTTTTCCATTCTTCTTGACAACGGGTACAATATTGGATAGCCACTCCACATAATCGGCTTTTCGTATGAAGCCGGCTTCTAAGAGTCTATCTATCTCTAGCTTGACTTTCTCTACTACTTCCGGCATCATCCTCCTCATCGGCTGCTGGTAAGGCCAAAAACCCGGCCTTATAGGGAGTCGATGTTCTATGAGGGATCTATCCAGGCCTGGCATCTCGTCATAGTCCCAAGCAAAACAGTCTTGGTACTCTGTCAGTAGCTCGACCAGGTCCTTCTCGAAGTCTTCAGGAAGCCGCTCACTGATGAACACGGGCCGGCCTCCTTTTTCTGATTGGAGAATTATTTCCTTTAAGGGATCCTTCACCTCTGCCTTGCCATCATCGAGCTTGCTTGGTGCCGGGTGAAGATCGCTCATCCTTAATAGCTCCAGTGGGTCTTGGCCGTCATCCTCGAAGACGTACTCGGCCGCTTCATATTGTGACAAGGCGTAGACCTCCATCCGCCTTGCCATCTCCTCAACAGTTGGATTACTCTCGAAAGGCAAGCCTAAGCGGTTGCCCCCCGAGTGCAGCTGTAACTGGTCGTTGGGTAGAAGGGACCTCCCTTTCGATCGAGCATGCGATCCCGGCAATGCGGCCATCTTCGTTGCTCCATGCCATTGATGTTGGTATCATGGAGCCATCATAAAAGGCCGTTTCCACATTATTGGTATTCAACGCGAAGGGATTGGTGTCGGCAGCCACCAACTCTACCTTGCCATCCGACTTCCATTGGATGAGGAACTGATGAAGGGACGACGGGATGACTTGAGCCGAGTGAATCCAATCTCGCCCCAACAAGCAGTTATAGGAAGTCTTCGCGTCTATGACAAAGAATGCGACCTCCCTACGCACAGAACCAACACTAACTTTGGCTGCGAGCATTCCGAGTGGACGTGTACCCTTTCCCGCGAAATCCATCATGACCATGTCAGTCGGAATCAACCGCTCCCTCTCTTTGTTCAGCTTCCAGAGTAGTGATTGGGGAATGATATTGACGGTAGCCCCATTGTCCACGAGGATCCTTCCCACCGGCTTCCCAAAGATGTGAGCCGTGATGTACAACGGCTTGAGCTGCCTACACATGTTGATGGTAGGTTTTGCAATGGTGATGCTATTGCTGAAGTCTTCAATTATAGGCACCGCCGTGGACTTCTCTCCGATCTCGTACTCTCCGAGATCTCCTTCAATCACATCCCCTTCCAGGTAACTGGGCTGATTCTCCTTTGGTCCGAACATGGCCGGGAGGGTAAAGACCATATTGACTGGTAAGTCTTGGTTATCTTCATTAAGGTCATCCTCACTCGCGCTATCCTCCAGCTCTACCTTCTCTCCCATCTCATCTTCACGAACAAAATGCCTCATCTGCCATGCCGGGTACTCTCTCTCGTTACTAGGACTTGGCGGTTCATTGTCTTCGCCGTCCAGCATGAGATCATCACCATCCCCAATAAGGTCATCTAAATCTAATAACTCTTCTTCGTTATGGTCGGGGAGACCGTGTAGTCTCAACTTCTCATAATTCGCGATCATAACGCAGGCTGGATGTATGGCCTTTTTCTCCTTGAGAGGATTGCTGACCTTGCTGGTGCTATCATCCTGACTTGATCCCTCATTCTGGCTCGCAGTGTCGTTGAGATTCAACTTCTCGAAGGATCCGAACCTCGCTACTCCTGCGTCTAGGTCGACCATGACTTCCTTGTGTGGAATGGTTCGCCCCTTTTGTGAGAAGTTATCTTTGGGGCGGACCTTACATTCCGTCTTCGGTACCCATACCTTATTCAACTCTCGTTCTCCCCCGAAGTTGATGTGCCTCTTTGCCTTGATGAGTGTTTCCGACATCCTCGATCCACTAAATTCCTTCATTGGAGCTTTTCCCTTGTCAGATCTTTGTGTTGATAACTTCGTTTCATCACTAAAGTCTTTCATAGGCGTCTGGTCCTTGCCATCGACCTCTCTCATCGGTGCTTTTCCTTTGTCGGGCCTTGGGGCGTCGATCTCCATGGACCGGCTTTGTCTATAAGCCACACGGCGTGGAACTTCGGGAAGAGCTAGGAGAGCTTCTTGCTCTTTTAGTCGAGCCTTGCGCTCGGCTAACATCTTCTCCAGATCTCGAGTAACTTGCTTCTCGACCTAAATCTTCATTTCCAGGCAACGCCTTTGAGTATGAGTAAGGGGTTCAGGTGTAAGTGGTCTCGGTGCACGCCTCTTCTCTCCTAATCGGTGGAATACACCTCTCTGACGCTCAGTGCCATCTCGGAGATCTATTTTGATGTGAGGGTGGCGAAGCTGTCCACCTTGCCCCCCGGGTCTTTCTTTTACGTCTCTCGGGCGTTCTTGCCTCTCGGGACTCTCCTCCGGGCCTCTTGGAAGTTCTTTCCCTTCGAGTATCTCCTTGAGCTCCCGCAGCAGTTGTTGTGCCCTAAGTTGTCTCATGGACTCACTCGGGTGCTCTCGCCTTTCGTGTTTAGGAGATGCCTGCTGTCCGTGTCTCCCGAGTCTGTTCTTCTGGTCCCAATGGTATTCTCGTCGTCCATCTCTCCCCAGTCGATCCCTCAGGTCTCGAGAGAGTTCTTGGCTTCCATGCCCCCCGAGTTTTTGTCTCAAGTCTCGGGAAGACTCTTGACGTCCGTGCCCCCCGAGTTTCTCCCTCAGATCACGAGAAGGTTCTCGGCATCCATGTCCTCTGAGTATCTCTCTCAGGTCTCGGGAAGGTTCTTGGCATCCATGTCCCCCGAGCTTCTCCCTTAGGTCGTTGAGGGGTGATCGTCGGGCATGCTTGGGGTCTTCCTCCTCATTCTGGTGCCCTGCCATACTCACCATATTGATGGGTACGGCAAAGGGTGCCGAGGGTTGCTCTTTGGGGAACCTCAGACGCCCGTCCTTGATCGCTTATTGCAATTGGTTGCGAAACACTACACAATTGGCCGTATTGTGTGACTTACTCGCATGCCACTTACAGTACTGCATCCCCTTTAGCTCCTTCTCATCTGGGATCTTGTGTCCGGGTGGTAACATGATCTGGCCGTTCTTGAGGAGATTATCAAAAATCTCATCGGCCTTTGTGACATCGAACGAGTACTCTCGGCTGACCTCGTTAAAGCCCTTGCTCTGTTGAGGCGAGTTCCCGGGATGGGTGAACTCATTGGGGACCGTCATCGTCTTGTGGACCAAGCTTTCGCACTCATATGGCTTGCCCTTCTTGAACTCGGCCACCATCTCCTCCATTGTCTGTCCTTCTTCGAGGCCCCATTCATCACTAAATTGGTCAATCTCAAGCGTAGGGTCATAGCGATGGTAGGTACCTTTTGAAGAAGAAGTCCTTCTGTCCTTCTCGTAGATCAGCTGCTGTGCCATGGCGGCCTTTTGCGCCAACTCGGATAGGTCTCGGAACCTCCCGACTCTGAGCTTCTTCCGAAGGCGAAAGGTAAGCCCTTGCATGGCCAAAGCTGCTAAGTCAGACTCTGATAAGTTGGTCGGGCACCTGTTCTTCGCCTTCCGAAAATGAATTATGAACTTTTCCACAGATTCGCCTTCGAGCTGTTGCATATGAGCGAAGTCTAATATGGTTATGGTCGGCTCTGCCCTGTAGAATTGGTCGTGAAACTTCTGTTCCATGTCAGGCCAATCTCGCACCGAACCCGGCGGTAGGCTAATATACCAAGCGAAGGCTGTCTTTGTCAGAGTCATAGGGAATTGGCGTAGAAGCCATGCTCCATGGATTGAGGTTTCTCCGCATTGAATGACGAAGCGAGCGACGTGCTCCACCTTCGACTGGCTCTCTTTGCCCGAAAACTTGGTAAACTCTGGGACTCGATATCCCTGTGGGTAGTGGACTCGATCAACATCCGCCGGGTAAGGCTTAACGAACCTTGGACGCGAGATATTTCTTGGTTCGAACCCCAGGTTCCTAAGCATCTCGGCCAATCCCTCCCTCTGGTAGACCTCTTGGTTGAGGTTAGGTATCGGCCGTCCCTCGAAAGGTGGTCGCTGGTTCAGCTCCTCTTCTTCGGGTCTAGGTTGTCGTTGGCCTGGCCTTGTGTAATATCCAATACTATTAATAAAATTTGCGTGTGACTTATTAAGTTTTAGACAACATTAATCTAGAAAAGAATAAAATATAAAATCAGATTTTAATAATTGAATACGATTTACTAAAGGTAAATTACATGTCAATTGTGAAGTTGAAAACTTTGGCACTTTATGCAATTGCTATGAAAGCAATTTAACTATATTAAATTAAGATGAAACATGAGGTGGATTAGTTTTATGCACTAATTAGTGTGACAAGAAAAAAAAGAGATAAGTTTGGAATTTTAAAAATAAAATAACGTGGAAAGATAAAAAAATGACACCAAGCAAAAATAAGACTAGATAATATTTAAAATAAAAACATGATAAGGGTAAGAAGTAAATATAAAAAAAACGTGGCAACAGTTAAAGAAAAGGGAATGAGGAGTTAAAACGTGGCAACTTACCAAATACAATAGAACATAATTATCATTATAAATTATCAGGTGGTGGCAAGAGATGAAGTAGATAAGTTCACCGATAGAAAAAAAAAGGGGAATGAACACGAAACCAAAGAAGCAGAAAAAGAACGGGAAAAAAAGAGAGGAAGAAAGGAGTGGTTAGTGAGAGATAGAAATGGATTTCGGAAAGGTAAGCTCATCTCCTTTATTTTAGGCTACCTTATAGATTTTTCAAGTAAGATTATTAAGAATAAAAGTGAATCAGATTTGTCCAATATGTTCTGACTTACGTTGAATTATTATGGAAATAGAATAACAACTCAAGTTAGGTAATTTGGTGTTTGTAATGTCTATTTATCTGTTTAATTAGGATAACAAATAAAAAGGGGGGAGGATGAACGTTTGGGATGGTTTATTTCTGAGTAATTAAAGAAATAGCAAGTATGATGAATTAAATAAGAAAGTTTGTAATATTTAGTCTCATTAGAAACAAGTTACAGAAAAAGGGATGATAAGAAAAAGAAGAAGATTCTGACGAAGGAAAAGGATGAAATGTTAGAGGTAAGTTTTTCAAATGAGATTAATTATCTTTTAGAAAGAGTATGAAGAGGCAAAGTTAATCAACCTAATAGAAGATGTGATTGAGTGTTTGAAAAATCAGTGGATATGTGTGTATGTATAATGGACCAGGTTTGTAGAAAAGATGAAGCGAGAGCCTAAGTAAATTAATTAAGCTGGAATGTTGATATTTGAAGTAATATAATAAGATGGATTTGAAGAACCGTTGGTATACAATTGATTAGCAAATTATTTGAATTATATTCAATCAATTAGAGATATTGGAAGAACTACTATTTGATTACGTAGGTATATGTACCTAGAAAACTAAGGAGCTGTTGTTAAGTTAATTAAAATCATATGAGGAAAATAAGGAGGATTATTGAATAAAAGAGGAAAGATCGAAATTAATTAAGGTTCGCTGGGGAATTTAACATGTCCGATGGAAACGTTGGTGAAGATAGAAATATGGGTTTGTGAAGTGCTTGAAATTGAATTAGAGGAACCAACCAAATTATTAAAATAATTAATTGGCAAGGTGGACCGAGAAAGAGAGAACTAATCTACTTAGTCGAATACTTATTGTTTACTAAGGAGAAATAGATTAAAAGGTATTAATGGAACTAAAAACAAATGTTGTTTCTTAGCTTGTGAGAGAGAAATATGATATGGAATATGACAGGTTTTGGAATACATACCACGAAGCTTTGGAAGAATATTTTGTGAATATTCGAGAGGTTCGACGATCCAAGATAATTTGACAAGCCAAAATCGGTAAACAAATAATATGTGACTCGTGCTTTCTTTGGCACACTCTATTTATTTGCCATAATCTAAATTTGGTACTTTGAGTGTATATTGTGCATTTTCTATATGAGCATTATGATGTGACATTATGACTTGTAAGAGTTTGGTTAATTGAGCACAGATGGGGCACTGTAAATGTTTGATTCGTTAAAATCTATGGATTTGATTGATATATAAGTCTATATGATATGGTTGCCTACGGCGGGCAGAACTATTTGGCCGATGAGGTTGGTCTGATATGATATGGTTGCCTACGGCGGGCAGAACTATTTGGCCGATGAGGTTGGTCTGATATGATACGGTTGCCTACGGCGGGCAGAACTATTTGGCCGATGAGGTTGGTCTGATATGATACGGTTGCCTACGGCGGGCAAAACTATTTGGCCGATGAGGTTGGTCTGATATGATACGGTTGCCTACGGCGGGCAGAACTATTTGGCCGATGAGGTTGGTCTTATATGATATGGTTGCCTTCCGGCGGGCAGAACTATTTGGCCGAGGAGGTTGGTTGATATGATATGATATCCTCGTGTTGGAGAGGGAGTGACAATTTAGATTCTGCCAAATATTTGTCCAGTGCTGTGGTTTGATTTTGGAATTATGTGTTCATGTGGTTTGGTATGGGACGTTGCATAGTTTGCTCATGTTTCTGTGCCTTTGTGATTATATGTTAATATTTGGTCATCTCGTAAGTATGACTTTATGATATTGTACATGTCTGCATGATTCAATTGCCATGTTAGTCATATGAATGTGTTAGGTATATTTGTGCATTAAGTTGCTAAATAAATTGCGATGCATATGTTATTTGTTTACGGGGTGTTCCAAAACACTCACCCCCCCTCTCACCAGTTTTGCAGGAACTCGTACACGAGTTGTGTTGGTCTGAAGATCTATTCTGATCGTGTCTAGTCTACTTTGTTCTTCAGGACTGGTCTTGGGGTCTCTAGTTTGTATTTTGCTCTTTGATCTAGAAGCTCCGTAGTTACAAATTCATTTTGATCTTGGGATAAATGTAAATACTAATTATCATCTTGAATTTGTAAACATGTATGATTTGTAAAGTTAAAATATGTATGAGGCTAGCTAGACTCATTATATTTTTTAAACAGATTAGGGTCTAGCGCCGGTCACCGACCACCAATTCGGGTCGTGACACCTTGCTTGATTTCCATCATATATCAGTTGCCGAATGACGGGGTTGTGGACGTCCTCCTCATCTAACTCGGTTTGCCTTGGTCGAGTGGTCATAGTGATCGGGGTGAAGTTTGGAATCGTTGGCTCGTACAGGGCATTCGTCCGGATGCTCCCCCTCTCGAAGGAACCTTGATCAGCCTCAACCCTTGGAGGGCATGACCTCTCCTGAGCGCCGAGTGGTTGGGTGTATCCCATTCCTGAATCATCCATCCCTTGGGTCCCCTTGCTTGAGGATGCTTGGAATGGCAAGTACATGGGCGTCCCTGCTGGTGGCTTTCGGCTGAGCACATAAGGTGTTTCTGGCGCTTTGTCGAACGACACGGTGCCAACCTCGGATCGAACGGTGCGGACACACCCCTCCCCTTGCTTTGAGCCTCCAATGCCTTGGCAGTTTCGTTCACTATAGCGGGCCTCACAATCTGGGTGAAGTAGTCCACGGTGTGTTGGTTGCTCTCCATAGCCGCTCTCTGGATCGATTCGTCCGCGTGGTTACGGACTCCTTGGATCTGACTGGAGATCTGATTAGAGAACCGCTGGTAGGACTCCTTTTGTCGGGTCATCCCTGAGATCTCCTTCGTACGCTTGATGACCTGTTCGAGGTCCTGTTGTAGTCCTTCGCTCCTCCGCTCTATGATATCAAGCTTCTCAACCACTGAGGTGAGTTGGTCGGCTAGCACTGTGAGTAAAGCCGAGTCGGTAGTATTCAACTCCTTGAAGGGAACCGAGTTGGTATTGCTCCTCCCGATCCCCGTCTGGACCACAGGGAGAGCCGGCTCCTTGTTGCGAGCCGAGTTGGTAAAGTTCTTCCCGGTGTTTTGCTGAGAAGATATGGGTGGTGCCGCCTCCTTGCCGAAAACCGAGTCGGATGAACTCCTCCCAACGAGTTGCTGGGAAGAGGGTGCCGCCTCCTTGGGGTTGGAATTGGCTTGAGCAGCATAGTTCTTGGTCATCTTGATCGAACGAAGCTAGACCGCCTTCTCAGACGCCCTCCTTAGTCCCACCGAGCGTGCCAAAAATATGTTGCGAAGAAAGTGGGTACAAGAACGTCAAGAGTACCCGAGACGGATCCGGAGTGGTCGTCCCAAGGTCGGCCTAACGGAAAGGGTGAAAAAAGAGCTAGACTACGAGCTACGAGCTAAGCTAAGATAAAAAGTAAAGATAGTTGTTGTTTGATGTGTTGGTGATGTCCGTTCTCTCGCTCGAGCCCTCCTTATATAGAGTGCCTTGACCTAACCTCCACGCCTTCACAATAGGAAATCCTAAACCGCCTCCAAGACCTTCGGCTCCAAGTCTCAATCCCGAGAGATCCGCTTCAAATTATTTGCTCCTAACATGACGGGATCCTCTCGGCTCAATACAAGCCGTCTTCCTTAAATGAGCAAATCCCATCCTCGGATAGGAAGCTTTCAAAATGTGACGACCAAGCGATCGCGGCCTAAAGAGGAACTTACCAAGTCTTGCCAAATATTGAGAATCTCGGCTCAAGTTAGAAAAATATAGATCGTTTTGACCTTCTCGAACCTCCCATACAAAATCTTGACTCAAGCTCGTCATCGCCCAAGACGAACATCTCGTCAGGCCCAAAGTGAATCTCAAAATGGGCTCAGGCTAAAGGCGTCCTCAATCAAAGTGGACCTATTCCCGAAATCGCCTTCCCGCCTACGAAGGTCAAATGAGCTCCCCGCTGGGGTCCAAGTTGGCTTCTCACCTTCAACTTCTTGCCTTAGGCTCCTCGCTCGTCTTCTCGCCTTAGGCTTCTCGCTTGGTCTCTCGCCGTAGGCCTCTCACTCGACTTCTCGCCACTCGGCCTCTCGCTGTAGGCCTCTCACTCGGCCTCTCGCTTGTGCCTCCTACCGGCCTCTCGCCTATTTGAGTCAGATGAGTTTCTCAATAGGACTCGGCCTGTGCGGGCGAGAGGGGCCTCTCGCCCGGGCTCCCCGTGTGCGCTCGGTCTCGCCTACGCGGGCGAGAGGGGCCTCTCGCCCGGGCTCCTCGTGAGCGCTCGGTCTCGCCTATGCGGGCGAGAGGGGCCTCTCGCCCGGGCTCCTCGTTCCGACGAGCTCGAGCCGATTCTCGCACATCCGGAGATAGATCGTCATCACTCCGAGACATTAATTTCGTGCTCCAACAATATCTCTTTATAATTATAAATGCTCGAGTTGATGCACATGACCTAGAAGGCAGAGAGCGATCGCCGGTATTAGAGTTCACAGACAATGGACAGCTCTTGACAATCATTCTAGATTTGGAAATAGTTGAATCAAATCTACTTTCTATTGATTTGATACGAATGAGAATTATTCCAAATAAAAATAAATTAGTGGCACACTACGAGCACATTTTGCTCGAAAATAAGTGATGAAGTATTAATTGAAATTGAAGGTGATCCAAACACTAAATACTCGATTTTTTAAACAAAATTTGAATCCTAATTAATGAGAAATGTGTTTGAAAGAACTATATTTAAATACGGTTGACGGTACGCAACTTATTCAGAATTTCATCCTACCAAAAAAGAGGAAGTCAATATTGACATTGGTCCCTCAAAAAAAATATTGACATTGGGATCCGCGATGTGGATAGGAATACATTCACATTATAAAAGTCATTGGCCAACTAAAAACGGGTAAAAAATACCCATGGTCACTGAACTTTGATAATTTTTTGTCCATGGTCACTAACCTATTTTTTTCCCTTTATGGTTACTGAACTATAGTAAGTTACTCGGCTATGGTCACTCGGGGTTATTTTTTGCAAATATTGTTGAGTTGGCAAATATCAAATTAATCACTAATTTATTTATAATATTTTAAAAAAACCCATCATTATCCCTCACATCTTCACTCTTTTCCATTGTCTCTTTCCCTTTCGTCCGTTGTGATCAAAATAATAATCTTCAATTCAAGTGTTTGGTCTTGGTCGGACAGATTGAAAGATCAATCTGCCTTTATCTATCTTCTTCCACGAGATAAAACAAAAGCAAGAATTAGTAATTACTCTTATTTTTCTTTTCCGTACACCAAAAGAATGGACGATATTAATAATAAAAGCTAAAAAGAATTAACCCAATTGGAAAAAAAAGAATTATACATACAGATAGAGGAACGAAAAAAGGAAAAAAATTAATTTGTTTTTTCTTCTTCTTCCAGAAAATGACCTTCGTGTCGAGGCCGAACCCGTCAACCGCCCTAACCTTGACGTGGTCGGAGTTCCAGAAGAGTCGGTAGAGGGGACCCACGCTGAAGAGGTCAGTGGCGGAATACTTGCCGGTCTCAGTTGCAAGTCTCTCAGATCCGACAGAGCCTAGGGTTTAGTGTCTTATTGAGCTGGCGCTCGATGTTGGAGTCGTAGGAGGTGTATCCGGGTCAGATCTGGAGGTCCGAGTTCGGGGATGGCGGAGAAGGAGAGGGGGAGGGCGAAGGAAGGCGGAGTGGAGGAGGGTAAAGAAGGTGAGGAAATAGAGGGAGAGGAGGATGGTTGTGTATGTACGGAGAAGGGAGAAAAAGTAGATGATTTGCCAGAGAGAGAGAGAGAGAGGGGAGGGAAGGAGACGAAGGAAGATGGAGAGGAGGAGAGGGTTAAATGATAGGTTTTTTAATATATCAGTGATTAATTTGATATCAGGGATGATTTTGAAAGAAAAAAACTAATATGTGATTAATTTGAAAGTTTTTATCATGCCAACTCAGCAACATTTGCAAAAATAACCCCAAGTGACCATAGCCGAGTAACTTACTATAGTTCAGTGACCATAAAGGAAAAAAAAATAGGTTAGTGACCATGGACAAAAAATTATCAAAGTTCAGTGACCATGGGTGTTTTTTACCCAACTAAAAACAATTATAGTTATTTATTATAGACTTAAAGCAATATTTATTAAGCCACGCCCCGTCACGTCACGACCAGCAACGAAAGAAAATATTTAATAGAAACCATTCAAAAGTACAATAGAAGATCCGGTTTTGGATTGAGTGGGGACAATATAAAAGTCGTTCTTACATAGAAAATTTTATTTGGACTATCCGATTTTATTAAAAATCGTGTCTAGAGATCTGACATTTATAAAAAATCATGTCTATAACTAAAATTACTTGATCTATTTCAGTAAGAACATGTTTTATCTCTATTGAATCTAACCCCGTAAGATGCATGAAAATCTAGCACAAATCCTAACTAACAGCTAGGAGGAGCACTTAATCCCTCAAAAAAAAACCTAGGAGGAGCACTTGGGATAAAAAAAGTCCGACAAACAATTCCCACCGTTACCCTTTTCTCTTCTATTATAAGTATCTCTCTCTCTTGCTTTTTAGAAACAAGTTTCCCTCAACCTGTTGCTCGAGAGGCGCAGAGAGTTTTTACACAAGGGTTTCTCTTTTCCCCCTGAATTTCAAGTGAATATATTCCTATAAATTGGAAAAAGGACATTTGGCCAAGTGGGTTACTTTCTTATTCTTCCCCCGGCATTATTCACTCCTGTTTGGAATGGAACAAGAAAGAGAACGGAGCACGTATATGGAGTTCCAGTACCAGGAGGTAAGATTTTTAAGAAACATAATCTCCTACATCAATGGTGTGTAGTTCAGAATCAAGTATTATCGATCCAAGTTCATTTCAACTCGGATTAATTCTCGTTCCCATCGTTTCTTTTTTGGTTGAAACCAAATATTTTTCTCTTTTTCGATTATGAAATTGATGTAAATATTTGTAGGAGTACATAAAAAGTTCAAGGGGCGTGAATCTATTTACTTGTAGATGGGTACCTTCCTCTGCCTCCCCAAAGGCACTTGTCTTCCTTTGCCATGGTAAAATTTATCCCTTTTTTTTGTTCTTTGTGCATTTTCCCAATATTCCTGGTTAATTTTCTTCGTGTCTGTCTGTGGTTGGCATTTAAAATAATTCAGTTCATTAAATGGTTTCTTGCAGGGTATGGTATGGAGTGCAGTGGCTTCATGAAAGGTAATAAATTCACTTCAATATTAGCAGCTACTCTCATAGGCTGCATTTGTTCCCTATTGTGGACTAAATAAGTTCACTTGCAAGAATGTCTAATTGCTCGTGCTATATTTTCATGTTTTTATTCAAATAAGCTTTAAGAGTAGTCGAGAATACGAGATAATTTATATTACTCATTGAGCAATAATTTTTTTACCCATACTTCACAAAAGACTTCCCGCTTAGAACTACCCATGACTTTTAATTTTTCTTACTGACATATTTTTCTAAATATCTAATGTCATATTATATTTTTTTCTAACGTGTATATGTCATATCATATTCTCATTAACCAATTTTTTTTAATCTGCACCAGTGATCACAATCTCAATGGGTTTCTGACATGTAATAAAAATATGGGAGTGGGGTATGATCAGCTAAGTTGGTTAGGTTTGGTTTGGCAACCGGTCTCTTTAACGACGTAGCCATGGCCAATCAGAACTATTTTAGAAGCCATCGCTAGGTTAACAAACAAAGAAATATTTGGTCCCTAGCTGCCCTAATATATGACATATTGGTTTCGTTTCTTGGCCGTTTACCTATCACTAGAAATCGTATGGAAACCGAGGATGTTCTAACCCCATCCAAATTTCATTGTATCATTAAATTGCCATGTCATTATCTTATACGAGCGTAACATCACCTTAGTTAACAGTAACACCACCTTTGTTTTTTTATACCATTTGGTATTCGAACTGATTGGGCCGGTTAATCCAGATTTAAGACAGATGAGATTTTTGAAAGATGACAAAACTTGCTAACAAGTATCTAATACTGTATTCTAAAGAACTCAAACTTGAAACTAGTTAAGCTAAAACAATATTCTTAGCAATTAAGATTGACAACGTTAATAACAGTATGATTTTATGAGTACTACCCCAGCCAAAACACGAATAGTTGTGATTGCGTCCTTTAAATTAATAGGTCGTGCTTTATTTTAAGTAATCAGGGCGGTAATTCATATATAACATAATGCGTCTAACTTCATTCGTTACCTTTAGTTAGATGTCAGCTAACAGATTTTTAGAATTTAATTCCCGTAAATTGTTTATCTTTAAAAACTCAATATACTTTTTCAAAATGTGTAGAATGTGGAATCAGGCTAGCATGTGCAAATTATGCCGTGTTTGGAATAGATTACGAAGGCCACGGTCGGTCGTCTGGTTCCCGATGTTACATCAAGAAATTCGAAAATATCGTAAACGACTGTGATGAATACTTCAAGTCTGTATCCGGTACGTAACAATTAATTAATTTAGTAGCATAATTAATTCCCAAAACAGTGGTCTAATTTTAATCTGATAGTAATTATAATTATTTATTTAATTACAGTGGAGAAGGAGGATTACCGGAACAAGGCAAGGTTCCTGTACGGGGAGTCCATGGGAGGAGCGGTGACGCTTCTGCTTCACATGAAGGAGCCGGGTTTTTATAACGGAGCTATTCTTGTGGCGCCAATGTGTAAGGTATCAAATATCACAATCAAGGAATATATAGTAATAATAATTAATGGTATCCGATCTTATATAAATTATGTGACATGAAAGTATATAATATACTGTCCCCAGATATCAGAGAAATTGAAGCCACACCCTGTGATTGTGAACATACTGACCAGTTTTGAAGAGATTATTCCGAAGTGGAAGATTGTCCCTACTAAGGATGTCATTGATTCTGCCTTTAAGGACCCCTTTAAGCGAGAAGAGGTAAGCAAGTGTCTTTTTTTATAAGTATATTTTATTAATCGTAATATTTACAAACTGTTTAGTGTGAAATTTTTTTTACGAGATTATGACTGTTAGTCTTATCAAAATTTACTACGATAGAAATTTTTTTTTTATCTTTTCTCCGAGAGAATCCGTCAAAAAAGGAGAAAATTCAAGAGAAAAAAATTGCGATGAAAAAAGGTCACGATGTTGGGATGGCGAGAAATAGGAAAAACTTATTTCCTATTCATATTCCTATTCTGACTAGGTTTTGGACTCCTAATCCAACCTAAATAGGTTACTTGTACACCAAGGGTTTGTCTCTATATAAAGACATGTTACCCTAGGTTTTTGTATGGCTTTGTGGCTCGAAAACTCATCAATAAAAGTTTTCCTTTCTCTCCGTGGATGTAGGCATTAGGCCGAACCACGTTATCTCTTGTGTCCGTGTTCTTTGCGCGTTTTGTTCCCTAGTTGCTGAATTCCTAACAAGTGGTATCAGAGCTAAGGTTGGAGGATGTCGGATCACGGCGCGAAGTTTGCTCTTGTAAAGTTCGATGGTTCATTGAATTTCGGGCAATGGCAAAGGCGTGTCAAGGATCTCCTCGTGCAGCAAGGGATGGTTATCGCACTCTCGGAGAAGAAGTCCGAGAAGATGGAGGAGCAAGAGTGGGAAGAGTTGGAGGCCAAGGCGGTAGCGAAGATTCGCTTGTGCTTGGCGGATGATGAGGAGCCACCAGCTGGGTTGTGGAAGAGGATCCAGGTCGGAGTCAAAGAAGTTCAATAGAAGTGGCTTCAAGTGCTGAGAAGGGCGCATGAAGGAGACTATCTAGGACGAACTGGGGATCAAGACAACGAGGACGGATCGACATCCACAACCATGGCCACATATTCAGACGGGTCGGATAGTGACTGGCTTTCTGTCTTATCAAGTCTAATGCATCCTGGTAATCTCTTTTCATTAGGGACCTTGGATTATAACAGTGATAGTTATAAAGGTATGCTAATGAAGGTGGAGAAGGATGCGATAGTAGGGATGAAGGGTGAAAGAAAATACCTACATGTTAGTGAGGCACATTATTGTAGGTGGAGTCACATCAATGGGTCTGAAGGAGTTGGCAAAAGCTCAGGTCATATGAGGTTGGTTCGTATGAGGGAGCAAAGGCTTGACATGGATGGTTTGAGTGTAGTTGGGATTCGCGAAGACATGGATAGCGAGCTATGGTTGTTTCGTGGAGGCATGGTTGGCAAGGTACCATGGTTGTCTCGGAGAAGCTTTGTTAGCTGGGCCCCGCTATGGTTGTCTAAAGGGACGTGCACGTCAAAGGTTTTGGGTAGGTTTTGCATGGGGAATGCGAAGCCATTGGTAGCACCACGGATAAATCGGATATCTCACTCAAGGCCGAACGGTGGAGTTCGTGGCATGTCGAGGGTTTTACTTGGTAGAACAAAATGTTGCCCTTTGTATGCTATGGCGAGTAGCATTGGTTTGAGGCAAGAAGGTCCAGCGGAAAAGCAGTTCGAGGTTGCGGAGCATGGGGCTGACCGAAAAATAGAGGGCGTGTCTATTGGTCGCAAGGTTGCTTCAGCAGGTGGACTTGCTAGTTGGGGTTCAATGAAGATTGGAGGAAATAGGCCAAGCAAGCTCAGAAGCTCGAGTTTGGGGGATGGCTCCAAGTGATTGAAAAAAAGGTGAAGAGAAAGTTGAGATGGTCTTATTGATGCAGTTATCTATGGTCCGAGATGGAGTCGGTGGGGTTTTGCAAGATCTCATGGCTCTTCTGGGGCGGTGTTTTGTCAAGGTGGAGTTTGTTGAAGTTCGGGTGAAGCTTCATGGTTCTTCCACGAGATGATTTCTCGCCAAGGTGGAGATTGTTGGGATGGCGAGAAATAGGAAAGACTTATTTCCTATTCCTATTCCTATTCTGACTAGGTTTTGGACTCCTAATCCGACCTAGATAGGTTACTTGTACACCAAGGGTTTGTCTCTATATAAAGACATGTTACCTTAGGTTTTTGTATGGCTTTGTGGCTCGGAAACTCATCAATAAAAGTTCTCCTTTCTCCCCGTGGATGTAGGCATTAGGCCGAACCACGTTATCTTTTGCGTCCGTGTTCTTTGCGCGTTTTGTTCCCTAGTTGCTGAATTCCTAACACACCACTAGTTAAAGCTAAAGTTTCATTAAACAATATTTCCACGGAGTAAAACCTCCTCAAGGAATATAAAATTTTCATGAGGCTGATCTTGAACTGCCATCCAAGCACGAATACCTTCGTACCCCCTACCTTGCATTAATATTTATAACCTACCTATTATCATTTCCTTCTCTATATCGGTTATGTGTACTTGTCAAGTGACCACGGTATATTTCTATGTTTCACAGTGTGTTGTTGCTATTTTATTAAACTGTGTTACTGTTGGAGTACAAATATTTTACGTTCAGGAGAGTGAGTCCTAGCACAAGAGAAGGGGATTAGTTCAAAGTCCGTACTCACGAAGTCAGTTCCTAGCACGAAGTCACGGAAGAAATCTTAAGAATTTTCTCGAGCACACGGTGTACTAAGGTAGCCACGCCCGTTCTCGGTAAATTGACCGTAGTGTTTAGCCCAGACCTTGGAATGAAGTGATTTTTATGGCCATGGAAAGCTGAGAGATATATCTCCAACTTATGTTTAAAGGGCCTTGCCTAATTCTGAGTTGAAGAGGGCCAAAATAAAACTTCAAATCTCGGTTCTAGTTTCATTAGTGAGGACTATCGGGCTTTAGTTGATTGATCATATCTGGTGACCCAAACCTCCGATTGAGATGATTCAAGATGCTACGGAAAGCAAAGACGTAGATCTACAACGTTGTAGTTTACAATATTTTTAGATTAGAAGCAGAAGGAGGACAAAAATGCAGGTTAAGGCAGACATTTGCTTTGGGTTCAGAGCTGGACGCCTCGGCCCGAGAAGCGGGATGTCCGGGTTGGATGCCTAAGCCCAAGAAGCGGGATGTCTGGCTTGGACGCCTCGGCCCGAGAAGTGGGATGTCCGGGTTGGATGTCTCGGCCCGAGAAGCAGGATATCCGGGTTGGACGCTTCGATTCGAGAAGCAGGATATCCGGGTTGGACACCTCGACCTGAGAAGCGTGATGTCCGGGTTGGACGCCTCATCCCAAGAAGCGGGATGTCCGGGTTGGACACCTCGGCCCGAGAAGCGAAATATCCAGGTTGGATGCCTCGGCCCGAGAAGCGGGATGTCCGAGTTGGACGCCTCGGCCCGAGAAGCAAAATGTCTGGGTTGGACGCCTCGGCCCGAGAAGCGGGATGTCCGGGTTGGACGCCTCGGCCCGAGAAGCGGGTTGTCCGGGTTGGATACCTTGGCCCGAGAAGTGGGATGTCCAGGTTGGATACCTCGTCTTGAGAAGCAGGATGTTCGGGTTGGATATCTCGGCCCGAGAAGCAGGAAGTCCGGGTTGGACGCCTCGGCCCGAGAAGCGGGAAGTCCGGGTTGGATGCCTCATCCCAAGAAGCGGGATGTCCGGGTTGGAAACCTTGGTCCGAGAAGCGGGATGTCCGAGTTGGACGCCTCGGCCTGAGAAGCGGGATGTTTGCTTTGGGCTTTCGAGGGGGTAGCCCGGATAAGTGCTTTGAAGTTACTTTGGACAATGACAGGGTTGATACGGGATTTTACATAGAAGGTTTGTGAAGCTTGAGACGGCCTATATTTTCCTAAGTTGAGCCGGGATTCCCGAGATTCCGGCAAGACTTGGTAGGTTCCTCTTTAGGCCACGGTTGCTTTGTCGGCACGATCGGGATATTCCTATTAGAGGACGGGATTGCTCATTCGGGGAAGACGACTTGGATTTTCCTATTCTAGGCCGGGTTGATTTGTAAGCGATATATTCTTACGGGATGGGTTTCCTTGTTTTGGAAAGACGGTTTAGGTTTTCCTATTCTAAGTCGGGTGAAACGGGAAATGGCTTAATGGAGATTTTCCTATTTTGAAGGATGGAGTTAGGTCAAGACGTGCCATATAAGGAGGGCTCGGGTGAAGGAGAAGGACATCACCAACACATCAACAACAACAATTACTTTTCTTTTCTTTTCCTTAGCCCGTAGCTCATAGTTTAGCTCTTTTGTCACCCTCTCCATAAGGCCGACCTTGGGACGACCACTCCGGACCGTCTCGATTTTCTTAGCATTCTTGTAAGCTCTTTACCCGCAACAGTTACTCTTACATAATTGCGTGATTAAGCCACTACTTAATATGAAGCAAGGGAGGTCATTTTAGCTTAAAAAGTGTTTATTTTTTGTTGAAGTTTGTCCAAACTTCATGTCATAGATCAAAAACGTTTCAGTTGAATAATTTTACTGTGTCATGACATATCAAGTGGTGATTCACTTGGTACGTAGGACTCGTAAAAAATCAGGGAAATAGTTAATCCAATTGTGAACATGATTAAATTACAATTTAAACTCTGAGATACTCTTTAATTGGAACTCTTTTACAACAGTTTTTTATTCCCTATTAATGCTGATACAGATAAGGAACAACAAGTTGATATACCAGGACAAACCAAGGCTTAAGACAGCCTTGGAATTGCTCAGGACCAGCATGCACCTAGAGAGCAACTTACATAAGGTGACAATTCTTTTTTATAAGTAGAACTTTATTTCTCCGGTGTATAAATATTTAATATTTATAGTTCTGGGTTTGAATTCTTTTGTATGAGTACAAAATTACAACGAGAGACCTCGTTAAAACTCTGACACAATAAAACGCAAGATAGTTAACAATTCCCCTGAGACCTTATTAATGTGAAAACCATTGTATCCACTTAGTCAGGTGAAAAGAATGATGACATATCCATTATGGTCATCACCTAATTATATCCTTCCACACTTAATGAATGATGCCACAATTAAATTAAGATTCCTATCTAATCAAATCAACTTAATTCCCCATGGGATTGTGACACATTGCCTAACTTCCTTGTTTCAGGTGAAGTTACCGTTCCTGGTACTGCACGGGGAGGCGGACATAGTAACGGATCCGGAACTAAGTAAGACGCTGTACGAACATGCCGGGAGCAAGGACAAGACCATCAAGTTGTACCCGGGAATGTGGCACGGGCTAACCGAGGGGGAGCCCGACGACAACGTGGACATCGTCTTCGCGGACATCACGGCCTGGCTCGACAAACACAGAGACGAGAGGTCGAATCTTGTGGTCGAACCGGCCCGTGGATCCCTCTGCAAAGATATAGAGAGAATAGGGACACCTGCGGTCGAAAAGAGGAGAGGCAGAATTGGGAAAGCGTTGCACAATGCGCGATCACCAGCGGTGAATGGCAGAGGCCGCAACAAGAGTAGTGGCAGTTATCTTTGTGGGTTCAAGGAGCCTAAAACGCTCCACTTGGCTATGTAGTGGAGTACATCATTAGGTGCAAAAATATGACGGTAGTGGCTCATAGTTTTTTTTTGGAGGGCATAAATAGAATAAATTTCCAAAACAGATTTGGGTATCGCCTTTGCGTTCGCTGCAATTTTCACGAGCAAAGAACCAAGTATTGGGGAACACTAACTAATTAAATAATTAAAGGGTATCTCTTCTTATTTTTTCTGGTTTGAATTTGACATATTCTCATTAAAATTTAAATATCACGAGTTTAACCCCATTAGGATTTTAGTGCAAAAATGATCCGAAATTGATTCTGGATTGTTGGACCGTACTTTTTAAAACATTGGTAAATAATAATTACATAGATTAGATTTGTACTACGAAATGAAAATAATAATTATGAATTTTACCTTCTTTTGCATTCCGCCATCTATTGGATCCAATAATAACTATCTTGCACGAATGCTACCAATACTTTTAGGAGAAAGGATGTGGTTCTTATGTTACAATCTTTCCTCTCCTCTTGTAACTAACTGTAATAATCTAATTCTAGCCTGGGGTTCTCAATGTAATTAGCTCGACGGTGTAAAATTAATTCTAGAGATAGTTAACGTGAAGACATGAATTTTTTCTGTCGAGGTATTCTTTCATAATTATTTTTACTAAATTTTATCACGATTGTATTTTGACGAGGCCAGCGATCGTAACTTTGCAAGGAGGAATTCTACAACGAGTAGATGTAAGTAGTACTATACTTAATAAAATCTACACTTATAAAAAAAGATAATTATGGATTTGTAATGAGAAAGATGAGGTGTAATAGAGTTACTGTATTGGTAACTTTTAAAGTATGAATGAAGTGTGGGATTGATACTGAGAGAGATGCCTTGTGAGATAAGGGTGGAGTAGTTTTATTATTTTTTAATATAAAAGAAATAGAATATCTGTTGAAATTTTCCTAAACAGTAAAAAAAACTCATTCATTGTCAACCACCATTAAATAAGATAATGAGATTACCAAATACTCATACCAACAAACACTTTGATCAATTAGTGATAACTTTGTTCTACTTTACTTAAGAGGTCCGGAGTTCGAGCCACTGAAAATACAAAAGTGTTAAATAATTGTTGGAAAAAGTTTGCCACTTTTCAAAAAATCTTACAAACTCGAATCTAGATTAGTCGGCACAATAATATCAAAAAATGCTACCTTTCGCAAGAAATTCATATTTAAGAGTCCAACCAACCAACACGGTTACCTCTTATTGGGCCAATGCTCTCCAAATAAGGCCCATCAGCAATCCCGTAGGGGCCCACCCAACGCCAAGCTGCAGAACTCCGCTCTCTTCTTTCTTCTACTTCAGAACAGTCAAACGAGTCTCTCTCGCCCTACCACCGCGAAGAGATAGATTCCCCCAATCCCTCTCTCTCCCTAAACCCTAAACCCCACCCGGTAAGTTTCTCTCCTCCTCTCCCGCCTTCGAAAAGTTTCTTCTTCTTTTTTTATTTTCCGATTCTACTGTTTCTTTCCGCTTTTTATTAGGGTTTCGCCTAATAGCTAAAAACCCTTCTTCTTTTGTTTCTAGTTGTCTTGCAGGTTTAGCTGAGTTTCGCCATGAGGTAACTCGCCAGCTCACCATTTCCTTCTTTATTTCCTTCTCCTCGTGCCGAAAACTCGTAAGCAGCTACTGGAAGGGTAGAGAAGCGGGTAGCGTTAATTTGTTATACGTCGGAATCTTATGGTCCCGAGGAAATTAGGTTTTCTATTTTTGCGCGGGATGTGGGTTACCAGTTACCCAATTCGAGGAATATGTGCAGGGGAGTAATTGGATCTGGTCTTTTTAGTCTAAGCAAGTCTTGTTGAGCTCGGCTGTTTGGTTCTGCTGTCAAGTCTACACGCTCTCTTCCAACTCGTCTAAAGCGTGCCTTTTGGCGTCTGGATCTCCTCAATCTTATCGGGTTTTTTTCCAGACGTGGGAGATTTGAATGGTTTAGTTGCTTTTTTCAAGCTTTGATTCACAAACTGCCCATTGTACTGCGTTGATGTCAAAACTTTGGTTACATATGCTTAATTGTGCAATGTATCGTACTGTCGTTTCTATTGCAGTGCTGGTATTTGTTCTTGAAAGGTGTTGCTTTGTTATGCGATGTGTCTTTGAGTAAGATATGCTAACATTCTTCATCTTTTCCCCCTTGCAGTAGGCCGATGGAGGAGGATGCCCCTGTAAGTTTTCTGTTGCTACTTTAATACTTTCCCGATTCTGATGCTTGGTCCTGTATGCTTTCCCAGGATTTTAAATCTGAAGCTATATGTTCACATGCTACTAGTTCAGAGTTTTCCAGATAGTGAATTTGGCATTAGTTTTTTTTAATTCTCGCGTATTTGATTACTATCATGTTCCTGATAGCGTGGGAGCATGAGCCTTGGTAATATATTAAACTGTGTAGTTCATATATATAATGATCATATCCCTAGATTACTTATACTTTGGCTTTCCTTCCTCTAATAAGTTACTCTTGGTGACTCACGTCTTCTTGCTTCAGAGAGGAAGCTTTTCAGTTTGAATGTTTTTTCTTTCTCTTCTTGAGATGAGCACGTTTAACTTGCTAAATAAAATTGTGTGTGTGCTCTTACCAGGGAAAGAATGAGGAAGAGGAGTTTAACACTGGACCTCTTTCTGTACTCATGATGAGCGTAAAAAATAACACCCAGGTACATTCTCAACATGTTGTCAGTGTCAACTCTTCTTATTTGCTAGATTGCATATTGGGTCTTTTGTATCCGAATTTATCCTTGCCACGTGCAATTGGCAGTATGCATCATAGGGTAAATACCATTCAGCTTCTTTCCCCATAATGTTTTATCACGTAATTGCTGTGTAGCTGAAGCGAACCGAGGGATCTCGCTTGGTTTTCCTTTCAATGATGCCTTGCTAACTCATTTAATCCCTCGTTGCCATGCCCTTTTAGGTCTTGATAAACTGCCGAAACAACAAGAAGTTGCTGGGACGTGTGAGGGCTTTTGACAGGCATATGAACATGGTATTGGAAAATGTGAGGGAAATGTGGACTGAGGTTAGTTTCTCTAATCTGTGCTAGCAATTATCGCCTTAGCTCGAAGCTACAGTACTTGATTCATAACAGTTGGGGCATCTGTTTTTGGTTTTCTTTCTTGATCCAGGTTCCAAAAACTGGGAAAGGCAAGAAAAAGGCCCAGCCAGTGAACAAAGATAGGTTCATCAGTAAAATGTTCCTCCGTGGTGATTCTGTGATCATTGTCCTAAGGAATCCAAAGTGAGATGCGGTGTCTCCTCTCATCCAAGAAACTTGGAATGTCTGTTAGATTTGTTGCCGAACAAGTTCCTGAACCCATTCCGCTCATTGTAGAACTGAACTTTCTTGTACAACTTCCCAGATTTGTGAGCTTACTGTTGCACTATTCGTTTTCATTGGATACATATGACGTGGTTCTATCTGGTATTTGTTCGTAGAAGTTGAGCGCGCTCGTATGAGACTGCGAAAAAATGTCTCCTAGGTCTTCGAATGGTCTTCAGTTTTCGGTGCTTCCCTGCGTGGCTTGTCATGTCAATTTTCATATGAATGTTGGTCCATCTCACTCGGGTACTTTTAGTCGTTGAATTTCTTGTGTCAACCCTCGAATAGTGCTTGTCGCTCACTCCCTCGCCTTCTCTTCTCTCTCCTTTCTTTCTGCCTTGAGTTTTTTTTAGGGATAAAGTGGCGCAAAACCTATATTAACAAAGAATTATAAAACACCAAAGATAAATACATAGACATAAGACGATAGAAATCAATCTGAAAACAAAACCCAATGACATCAAAGTGGCACAACAGTGGGAGCCAAGTAAGAGGTTGCCGTTGTTCCCGTAATGAGCTGCACCACTACCATAATTCCTCTACCCTGTAGAAGACTCAATCTTCCCTTGTTCAACTTCCACAAAATATTATATGATCATAAAAAGTTTGTTAATTCCTTGAACTCACTTTCTTTTTTGGAAGGTAACTATTTTATTTCAGGGCTTGAACACTAGACTTATTGAATTCAATAATGTCTTGTGTCGTTAAACTACATGCCATTTGGTTTGAACTGATGACTTTGGTTTCAAAGCAGTAGGTAGCGCTACTCTGAGTAGTAGCAGAGAAAGGGCAAATGCCAAATGAAAAATATCGTTGAAATTGTTGCCCTCAAATTTAACCTTTTTAAATAGTAGTAATACGTAAGTTACAGAGATCGCTGCAAGCAAAAGGTAAAAGAAGTAACGTCTACAATCCCATTCCTCCGAGATGAAAAATCTCAATAGTCGCGTCTCTGTTTCTTGCAACCACAGCTGTATTGCTGGGGTGAACAAATTGGCTGTCAACTCAAAACGCCCTCACCGATTGCTCTAAGGTTGAATATGCTAACTTAAGCTGCGGTAACTGCCGAGCTATCTTCCTGGTGATCCCCGAAGATCCGTTGCCGGAAGTCCGAGACCATCAGAGGTAAACCCTTCCTGAGAGAGATCTTTGGTTCCCAGCCAAGGAGATCCTTCGCCTTTGTTATATCAGGCTTTCTCTTGTGAGGGTCATCTTCTGTATTAGGCCTAAACTCTATCCTTGCATTTGGATCAATGGTTTCTTGGACCACCTATAAGACATTAATGGCGAACAGAAAAACAGCTCAAAATTTGCAAGAACCTGCATTATGTTCCTAATCACATATTATGCCATTAACATATCTCGAATGGACCTGCGATAGCGTATTTTTAGCAGATAAACAAATTTTTACCTTTGCGAGTTCGAGCATTGTAAATTCTCCTGGATTCCCAAGATTAAAAGGACCGACATGTTCACCTTCCATGAGGCGCATTAGACCCTCAACCTGACCAAGTGCGGAAAGACATTTCTAAGCAAGTTCTAGATAGCCATAAAATAGATCACCCATTTCAAGAAGTTTCATGTTTTACAAGTAACCAACGTCACGGATCACGTAAATTAAGCTGGAAATGTAATTGAATGCAACAGGTGAGCCCTAAGCTGTTAGGTGATCAATTGGGTCCAAGCCAATTAAAAAGGGTAGGCTGGATTGGCCCATTATCTGCTCCATCATTTAAAACACACAAACACGGACCCAGAGAGAGTGCATAAGCTAAAGTAGGAGAAAGACAAAGCCAATAATACACTGCCACCCAACTGCAAGACAGTAGTAGGAATTTCTGTGATCCCACATAAGGTACACTCAATATTATTGAGCAGAGGAGAACTCTCTCTCTCTGCATGTGCCACGTAGGTAAACGTTAAAAAGACCTAGCGGCAATACCGATGCACAAACATGACTTGTCCTGACAGAGAACTTTGGTCGGATTCACTAGTTACGCACGTAAAAAACATCATTGATCTGGTCCCAATTTGATTGGTCAATAAAAAGGAAGAGTCACTTTTGGGGAAAGGGTCAAAAAGGCATGTTTATTGTAAAGCAAAAAGCAAGCAATATAATGAAGGAAAGGAACGGCACCTACTGCTGCTCACCAAATCAGAAACGTATTCGAAACTTGCAACTAGTTCGGATTCGAATTTGGATTATCCGTCCGGACATACCGTAAAGCAAAAGGACGCAAATATAATAACAAGTAGAAGGAAAGGAAGTAGTGCTACTCACCAGATCAGAAACGTATTGGAAACTCCTAGTCTGTTTCCCATCACCATACACCGTCATCGGCTCCTTCCTTAGCGCCTGCATCATGTCCCACACGACCCAATTAATCAGCATAATAAAATTATTACAATCACTTTATTTGAAACTCCAAAATTAATAATTGAATCCTGCCCAATAAATCCTCAATTATTAACCGGAAAATGTTACTAGATCAGAATATAATATGCTCAGAACATTATTTAGAAAATTGCATGCAGGGCCTGGTAGGGTAACTGGGGCCCACGCTCCACTGTCGGAGTTAGTTACACTTGTACGAGATGGGAAGAGATGAAATTCACGAAACCAACCTGGGCAACAAAGTTACTAACGACACGGCCGTCGTCGATGCACATGCGGGGACCGTATGTGTTGAAGATCCTAGCAATTCTCACCTGCACACAACAACACAACACTACACTCGTCGTTGACATTTCTCAAAGAGTGATTAAATGAAAAAAAAGAGGTATTCAATACGGTACTACGTGGTTACGCTTCCAATTTCAAAATGTTCAATGGAGGGACATAAATTTTGTAAATTGACATCCTAAATAAACTTTTAAACAAAAATATCTCTTAATTATTATTAAAATGAATAATATTACAAGAGAGATTAGATTCTTCATATTTGTTTCTCAAATTATTTATAATTATTCAAATAGTATGAGTGTCATTTAGAAAAACGTATATCTCATCCAATCAAACATTTTAAAATAACTTGTACAAATCGGCAAAACCAACTGTTACACTAAATTAAACTGTTTACCAATAAATAACATAGAAAAGAGTAGGTAAAGTGTGAGAGAGACCTCAACACCAGCGCCTCGGTGATAATCCATGGTCAAAGTCTCGGCTGTACGCTTGCCTTCGTCGTAACAACTCCGGACACCTGTCAAAAAACCACAAAGTTCCCCAATACTGTCCCCCTTTCAGAAATTGCATCCTCTCTCTCTCTTCGCACACCAATACGACAAATTTAATACAAATTTGTACAAGTTGGATTCAATTCCTAAAATTGAATATTCTACGAATCAAATCAAGTCCGATCAAATTCAATTCATCGTAACTCTTACGCTATCTACCCAATACAACCCCACGCCTCACTAGTCGCCAGTAATTCGGATACCAATTTTTTTAACAAAATGGAAGAGAAAATTTTATTGAAAGACCATTATAAAATTTTCCTCTACCAACGACAACAGCTACACATTGGAATGAGGAGAAACTTAAACTACGCCTTAATTGCTCGAAAGCAAAATTAACCTTAAATTCGCGGCACCCGTCCCTTACCTAAAATTAAGAAAAAACTTGTCCCGATAACAGCGGGGCTCACGTTGACCAACGAAGAGCCGTTAACATCTCTGAACTAACGCCCTAACGACCAACCGGGGCGGGTTGATCCCGTGCTCATGACATGCGTAATTGAAATACGAATGAGTAATGAAGAATGAACTGACCGATGGGATTGACGTTGCCCCAGTAGGTCTCGACCTGTGGGTGCTGGAGGGGATCGCCGTAGACCTCGGAGGTGCTGGTGAGGAGGAAGCGGGCGCCGACGCGCTTGGCGAGGCCGAGCATGTTGAGGGTGCCAACAACGTTGGTCTTGATCGTCTTGACGGGGTTGTGCTTGTAATGGACGGGAGAGGCCGGACACGCGAGGTGGTAGATCTGGTCAACCTCCAGCAGCAGTGGCTCGACGACGTCGTGACGGATCAGCTCGAACCGCGGGTCCTTGAAATGGTGCATCACGTTCTCCTTCCTCCCCGTGAACAGATTGTCCACCACTATCACGCTGTCCCCACGCGCTATCAGCCTGTCAACGAGGTGGGACCCGACGAACCCCGCCCCGCCCGTCACCACTATCCGGAGCCCCTTCCTCTTCACCCCCAGCGGGATCTTCCCCACCCCCGCCGCCGGCTCTGCGTAGTACTTGTACCGCTTCGCGGGTACATCCCTGTTGGGCTCGGAATGGATCGGGAGGGCCGTGAAGAAGACGGTGGCGATGGCAATGCCGATGATTACGAAGAGGAGGCGCTGCTCCCGGAGGAGGTACCGGGAGACGGAGATCCAGGGCTTGTTGTGGGGCTTCGGCGAGTAGGCGTTCGCCTCCGCCGGATGGCTCTCGTCGTGCCCCCGGAATATCAGCTCCGACGACCCCATCGGTGGTGGGGTTGGACAGGGAATTTGTGACTCGATCGGGGGGGTTGGGCCCTTTTTTGGTTTCCCTTCGTTTTGATTTGTTTATTGATCGGAAGAAGTCGCTGTGGACTCGGACTCGGACTCGGACTCGGTCGGGGGGAAGGAAGGAGGAAGGACGTTTGGTTTTTCTTCGGGGGGGGGGGGTGTTACGTATTCTAATTTGGGTATTTAAGGCCACGGGCCGAGGGAGACCCGGCCTGCCCTTCCAAGGTTGCAGGGCCTGCCCTTCCAAGGTTGCAGACCTGCAGCTACGTTTTTGTCTATGCTATTCACCATCCGAATTTATTAGACTGGTAATTCAAATATAAGTTAGAATAAATTTTTTTTAAGTGTTTAAATATTTTTAAGTGTTGGAGCTTGGGGAGTGGTAATTTTGTTGGTAGGTTATGTTATTATTCTCGGTTTTTTTGGTCTAATATTATTCTCCGGTTGTTTTACTTTTATCGTATTTCTTTCTTGGGCTGGATAAGTTTCTTACTCTTTTGGCAAATAGGCTGGAAATGTCAGGGGAAAAGGAAACGCTTGTCGTTGTCTGTTTCCAAAAAAAATTACAATTGTCATTTTTTCAAATATGTTTTTTTAAAGAAAATGGTTGAAATTTTTGTTTTTCAAATAATAGTGTATCTGATATAATTTTTTTTATTTTTCTTTAATTCTATTAAAAATTTAATGGTATAAACGTTACCATTTCATATCTGGGAATAACTATAAAAGTATCGCGAGATTCTGATATTTTGGAGGGAATTATTGGCTTACCAACTTTTTGGTTTTGGCTTAAATGTCTTAGCTTTTTTTGGTGCAACTTAAAATGCTTAACTGGGGAAGGCAGGGAAAAACTGGTAATGGGGGAAGGAAAATGAAGCGAGGATTTCTAGTAATCGTTATTTTTCTCATTTTTCTTCCTTTTTGTTGCTTAGTGGGATTGGAATGGTCAGCAAACAAATTAATTATCCGAGTCGCGGGATAACAAAAAAGTAATTAGACTAACTTAAGTACTTAACTGTTAACAGATTTATTCTAATAGATTTTTAATTCGAACTGAACGCACCACTACTAAATACTCATTAAATTATTTTTGCTATTTAAAAAAAATTTAATTGTTCAAATTTGAATCACACATGTATTAAAAAAATTGACTTGCAGGCTTATTAATTGAGACGAGTCCCAGCCTGAAACGTGTCAATTCATAATTTGAATAAATGCATTTCTACGTTTATGCATTCTTGTTTCTATCATTTTCTTTTTCTAGTACTGGCAGATGAGACCGGATTGAGTGGGGACTAAAGAAAATTTGTCCATAGGTGGGGACTACATTTTGGGCCGTCAGATTTGATTATCTTCAAATCTGATGGTCAATAACCTATCAGGTGATATTGGTTTGTATGTGAAGTGATATTGGTTTGCAAGATTCTGGTTTACATATAAAGTGATATTGGTTTGTATGTGAAGTGATATTGATTTGCATGTGTAGTGATATTGGTTTGAGTTAGTCCCCATATTTGGAGACTAGCTCAGTCCCCACCAAATCTGCCCCCGCAGGCAATAACTGATCTGGCTTTGTACTACGTAACGTATTAAGAGATACTGGACAGAAAATCGACAGCTACAGATTTTTTTCCTCTAAAATCAGGAATCTTTTTTATTTTATCCAAATCTGATCAAGCTTGTTGATTTTAGGCGTGCATTATTCAAATTCAGACTTCAACCTGCAAGAGTCTCACGTAGGATAAGAAAGTTTGTACAGAATCACCTGAAGCTAACTCTTTGGTGCTTAGTATTTACTACTTTTGCATATCTTCCTTGCTTTTTCTAGGGCTGGTTATGGATCAGAAAGTGAAGCAGATGAAGAGTCGGCAACAGTGACTTTTTTTTTGTGAGATTTAAATTGTTTCTACAATTTCGGATCTTAGACGGTAATGAGATTCGATGACTGACACCGTATCCATCAGACCATACATGAGTTGGTCGGCAACAGTGACTTTGGCAAGCGATCTTGGTAGAGTTAACACGGCTTCTGCAAACAAGTGCTGTCAAGCTTCAGGAGATTGGCCCCAGAATGACTCTTCAGCTCGTCAAGGTCGAGGAGGGTCTGTGTAGCCGTAGCGTGATCTTCGACGAGTATGGTACGTACTTTCAGCTTGATGAATCTGTACATTTATTTTTGCTAAAATTCAATGATTGTGCTTCTTGTTGCACTGTTCTGGGTTTTAAGAAGCATAAAATTATCCTTTTGTCAATCCTCTGCTAAGTTTGCCCTTTAGATCTCTGCAAATGTCGAACAAGCATCTTTGATATGTCTAATTTCTAGGGCAAGCTGGTGAGCGGCAAGAAAATAGAAATTTGGACAATCAAGAAGATGCGGAGGATAATGGAAATGGCAGTGATGGTGATGTGATGGTCACTAAATGAAGAAGAGGAAGACAACGACAACGAGACAGTGAGTGAATGTGGCTAACAGATTGTTGCAGCTCACTAACAAAGCCGACAGTGTGTTCTCTTGGCATTTCTGCTTCAGTACAGACTGATGTAGTTCAACCTTGTTTGAGTTCCCGCACTGTGGAGAGATGTCGATGTGCTGATCAGTTGATCCTGGAAAAGAAAACAAATCAAAGTATAGGAATGAGCAGAAGCATCCTATTCATTTATGCTGTTGTTCCAAGTGTGACAGATCTTACCTATGGCTTTCAGTTAGTAGTTGGTGTGTATTTCATATTTTTCGTGTCTCTAGATTCGCTTGCTGATAATACAGTTAAGGAAGGAGCATAGAAAATCTCAATATTTGGAAAATAAAGTATTCCTTAAAAAAATAATAAACTAAGGAGCACCATGATTTGGGAGAGGATTGGATGTACAGTAGCATACATCATCTAAAGTAGCTCAAAACTTCTTAACCTGACAGAGAAGGTTCTGTGGAACAATCAACATTCAACACCAATATGGCACCACCAAGTTAATCTTCGCAACACACAAAAGCCCTTCTAACTCTTCGGTAGGTGCCCGTTTCAATACGGATTTCTCGCGAACTTTTGGACAAGGATGTCGTGATGGAAAACATAGGCTGTCTGCATAGCCAAAAATGGGGGAAACGGACCAGTGATGCTCATTCAAAAGGGGCCAAACCTCAGCACTTTAGACCATTGCCTAAGAGTTCGGTAGCTAATTACTAGTATTGATAACAAACAATGATACAGACTCCATTAATCGTACCACCACACAACAGGAAAACTGTCATGCCAGATTAATTTGGTGGATTGCCCACTGTTGAGAGCGCACGATTGTCATTCGCACTATGCAACTTCATTCTTCTTGAGAGGATTTTTTAAGCATCTCTTCCGATGGAATCTCAAGGGTTGCTCCAGCGTGTACTTTCTCCGGTTTCACCTCTGCAACAAAATCGAGTAAATCACCTGTCATTTTAAACTACGCTGAATACTAAACAAGAAGCCTAAAAGATTCAAAGTGGTCAGACATCATGAATTTGGCCCCTAAAACAAAACTAATTCCCAACTCTCTTTCTTCAATCATTTTCTGTTAAATAAGGGCGTCATCATTCAATATCCCCAACTCTTGATCAGCTTCTCTTTAATTACGGTAAGAACAAGAGATGGCGGCAGAAGCAAATGGAACCAGGAATCGGATCCCTTCTCCAGCAACAATCTCAAAATAGTTAGCTCCAGCTACTAAACTCGAGAGCTTCCGACTCGAAGAGACCAAAACAACCTTTCTTGCTAATGAGTTTGAGCATAACTAAACCAAACCCTTCCACAAGGAATCCAGATTTAGGCGGGAACTTCTCCCCGGGATTTGCACTTCCCCCTTACTATCTATTACCGCTCAGTAACACTTATTAGGTAACTAATCATTCCGATTTCTCAGTCGGGCAATCCAACAAGCAGGTGGCGTGGCATGCCCAAGTCAAAGAAGGTAGAAGGAGAAGCGTACCATAGCCACCGCGGTCGTTGAGCTTGGCCTGGACAATCATGGTGGAGACGAAGAGAGAGGCCTCACGTGCCTGGTCGAGGAGGGTCTTGATCTCCGCCTCGGAGGTCACGTGCCGGCCGTCCTCGAACTTCTTTCGGGCCTCCAAGGCCGACGCCCTCAGCATCGGGGTGTCCCCCGCGAACGACTTCCTCGTGGCCCTCAGTATCGCTCTGTACGCGCTCAGTACTTCTCCTCGGCTCCCCATTTCCACACCTCTTTCCCTCTGGGGGGGACGGCCGCTTCTCTATGATCGGAAAAGCCCATGGGTCACCGGAATGGGCCCATAATCTGGAAAGAGGAAAGCCTACGTTAAACGGTTCGGCCCACGTTGTCTCGTTATCATGGTTTTATTTCCCTTCGATATTTTTTTGGATATTGCTTGAAAATAGAAAGGAGTTTCGTGCGTCGAAGCTGTATCAATTTTTTTTCTCTCCTGTTTTTTTCGAAAACGATAGGGTTTTAGGCCCCTACCTATATTCATTCAGGAAGAATGCGGGTACAACGAAATATTGCTTTCAGGTCATCAACAGAAGTGTCAACACAGTAAAAATGGGGTACATCGAATGTTTTTTTGGAGTTCCCTCTTTTTCTACCGGGTTGTGCCTTTTCAATAATTTACCTTAGGAAGGGAAAAATTTGACAGTTACCCGACACCCCAAGTTGGGAGGAAAGGATTATGAGGGAAAAGAGTTGTGCCCCACTTCCTGTCCCCACTCCTAATCCAATCAAAGCATAAAACTGGTCAATGCTATTTCGACAAACATTCCAAAAGGACGAAACAAACAGTAATCATAACTTACTAACAACCAGAACTTTGGTGTCTAATCGTTTACCAAATCCAATTGTGCAAGATCCGTAAGTAAGGATGATATCGGTTAGACTACCAAAGGCATAATATCCTGACATCATCATCTGTGGAAGGTGAAGCCATACTATCGTTAAGTTCGGCTAACCACCAAGGCTAAGCCATCGAACCAAGACAGAAACGTCTAATATCCTAACATCATCACCTGTGGAAGGTGAAGCCATGCTGTCATCAAGTTCGGCTAACCAACAAGGTCGAGCCATCAATGAGCCAAAACACAGAAGCAGTACTATCGTCAAGATTCTAATATCATGCCGCTACTGGTACCTACCAATCTATAAGAGAGTCCAAGTTTTTAGCTATATTATTAGCCATCCTACTTGTAGACACATCTCATGAGATGCACAAGTTAGCCAGGCCAAGATTGAAGCTACAACCACCATCGCCACCATGTAGAAGATTCTGAAGGGAGGTTGCGTAGTGCCCGAACTGGATGTCACTAGGTGGGTGCAGATTGAAGACGTAGGACACGCCCTTTGATGGCATCATTGGCTTATTAATGGGAAATATATCAGATAATTCCCCGAAGCTTGCTTCGTCAAATGGAAAGGACTCCTTGAGGAAGAAGAAGCTCTCTGTAGCCAACTTTTCCACCTATATTAGCCAAACCAGAGACAACCAACTTAGTCTTTATAAATATGGCTACCATGGCGATAATAACTTCATATGCATATGCATCTGAAGGATAACAGGCAGCTAATAGGCCATGGAATTAAGTTGAAGAGTTCACATAGTCCCAAGCTGATAGATGCAAGGAATAATAAGAACCACGTTCTAAGGACAGAGAAGGTCACCTGTACTTGTGAAAATTTGATATTATTCATGGTGAGGATAACTTGCACTTCATATAAACCATCAGCCAGAATCCGCAGGGCCATGTATTGGAAGAAATTCTGCAACAAGGCTTTCTGCGCCTCCAGATTCTCACTGTGGTTGACTAAACCAGGGAACCAAAGTATGCACTTTACTTCCTTCCATGGAATTTGATTTTCCTGTCCAATAATTGTCTGGTACGGATGATGGAGACCCCAAAGGATTTTGACCCCAGTCAAGGACTGATCTGTGTACATGGAAGTTTCCGATATGCTTGTTGTGCATATTATTTTAGTAGGATCATAGTGGTTAGCAAGGATTGTTGTAAAATGGAAGTCTGTGTCATCCAACATGAGAAGAAATCCATCCGAAGGCTCTGGAAACTGCTGGTAAAAGGATGCAGCATTTACTACACTGTCTTCTGGCAACCAAAGAGAGGGAGCAGATGACACGGGTGAACCCACATCATGAGAATACGGACATGAATCCCCGTTACGACAACCCTGAAAATTCTCTTTAACAGTTAAAAGATATCGTAGCGATTTATGATGAAAAAATTCACAATTTTAGTACCAAAATTCAAAATTAAGATATGCCAGGATTGAACACCACAGATTTCCATGGAAAAAATGCACAGAGCAGAGAACCATACTAGCAACAAGATGACAATTCTGAATAACTTTTGCTAGTTTACCTTGCATGTTAAGTTAACTTGGGACCGCATTCTAGAATTCCTAAAAGTAATATGACTTACACCTGCTATGATGACCGGTACAACCGGAAACAACAAAAACTCATCCATTGCATCTTCTTGGAGACAGACTCGTGACAACCTATCTAGAGTGAAGTGAGCACAGTATACAGGGAAACAAATTGCAAATAGAGCGACCTACAAAGGTCCAAACTGATTATTTGTGTATCTCAGAGGAGAAAAAGATTATTTGTTGAGTTAATAACGAGATCCAGACAGATTTCTGGGATGAAACCGTTGTGACCTACCATAGAGTCTTCTTAAACATGCAAGTACTTTTGCTTCTAGCCCCAAGTGGAGTAATCCCTTTGTCTATATCTTATCCTATAGCATTCAAGTCTTTTGGTCAAAAGCATCAAATTTAAATCATCACCGCTCCTGACTTCCTGGTCACTTTATAAGAGAGAATTATCTATGTTTTAGGAAACAGGACAACCGAGAAAGAAATCAGGCACACCTCTAGATATGGATAACCTACAAGTAGCTCATACATGACCTGATAGGAGATGGAATCTGATTTCTAGACTTGTGATGATGACAGCATCATATAAGTTGCTTTTTCTATAAATTGTATTTCGATTCAGGCAGCTCATCTACAACTATTATGCTGCATGCTATGGAAGTGCACAACTTTTGATGGTAACTCAAGTCTCAAACTAAAATACTAAAATGAAACCAGAATTAAGGCCCCTAATTCATGGTGGCAAACAAGATTGTGTTTGAGGATGGACAGAAAAAGGTACATTAAACTTATCATGATTTGATCGTGAAGGTACCTGTAAACTGAAGACGTATCGACACTGGGATCGGGTTGCCTCAAGTGAATGAGAAAACCTACATTCATTACCCTTGTTGCATGAGCCATTGGCAAAATATACACACAGGGTTTCCTGTCCGTTGACATGAGATGCACCATTAGTTAACTGATGCTGATTACCAGATCTGTCCTCTGAATACTGAACTCTTATCTGCTCAATGACGAATGTGTTAGGACAGTTACCTTGTTGACAGCATAACAAAGCATCAATATCACAACCTACACAAATAGCCGGAAAAAAAAACGAAGCAAAATCCAGAATGGTTGTGCTTTTGCTTACCTCTTTAATAACACTTGAAAAGGACTTAGCAACATTAATGGTATCAAAGTGACTGAATTCAACAAATGGGACTGCAGAGCATTTTTTTTCTTCAAGAGACACTTCGGAGTGCAGATCAGCAGCAAGAATGTCACCTCGATCACCTTTTATCTGACTTTGAATAAGGCAGGTATGCTCAAATTCGTAAGGCTTGTAGTAAGAAGGTCGGCCATCCGAAGAGCCCAAAAAACTTGGTCGATAACGGTGCAGGGAAGATAGTATATCATCATCTGAAAGAAACAATAGAATACACATTAAAGATAGGAAGAGGAAGGTCAAAAAGGAAAAGGTAATATTCAAGCCCATACATCTTTCAGCAACATGATGCAGGGATGATTGCACAAGATTATGGAACGAGCACCATTCTTCTTCCACCTTGGGCAACAACAATGTCTTGTCCTTCATTTCTTCAAACTCCAAAAGTTGCTTCAAGCGGTCAAGACGTTGCTTGTCCTTCACAAGAAAACAGCATCACCCATTAAACAAGAGAAGAAGATAGGGAACGGTCATTGTTCAAAAGTGAAAAATGACATCTCCAATGTACCTTGAATACACGCTGCCAAAACTGATATGCACAGAAATTTCCCATTAGTGTCATCTCCTTTCGACCCATTTTAACAATGTTATTACAGCTTCCCCCAAAGTAATTGCACGCATACTCTATTAACTGAGGTAGAAAGACATAACGAGTGCATTAAACTGAAAATCTATCAAAGTAGAAGTGTTGTCCCAACCAACTACAAAATAGAAAAATAAAGAAAGACATCTTTTATGGTACCATATGTTCTTCTCCAAAAGGATGAAGGATAGGCAAAGGCTGGGTATCCATCAATATACCAAGCAGAATTCCTTCACGCAGAATTCCAACTTCCCCAAACTTGAGTACAAGAACAGAAGCTTCAAAGGACAGAGAGAAACTGGCAAGCATGCGACCATAGAAGGTAGGCTCATGCCGACCTCTAGTTGTAGTTCTTTCCAATGCATCCATCTGGACAAGCAACTTTAAGGCATCTTCTATAACTTCAGCATCAGGGGAATCCAATGATTTCCTTAACAGGGCTGAAATGAAGTTTTATAAAATTTAAGAAACAAGAAAAAGGAAATAAGCCGGCAACTTGGCATTTTAACTCCCCAGTGAATCTCTGTTAATCATGTTATTGTTCGAAGGCAAAACATAACCCCAAACAGGAAAGTGTTGTACAGAAGGCACAATGAAAAAAGGATCGATGTATTGTTTTTTATTCTTTATTATCCACTATAATACCCATAAAAAACAAGCTTTCAGGAACAAATAAAAAACAAGATCAACTCATATTGGCCGACAAAAGACTTCAGTCACTTAGACAGCTAGAAAACGGCAAGAAATTTCAGCAGGCCCATAAAACCATATTGATAACACAAGTAAAAACGGTTTCCAGATGTATGAACCATTGTAAAAATATGGCTGTCCGACATAAGATACAGAAAACATGGCATATGAATCTCAACAATACTGAGATACCCTTTGGATCGTTGATTGCTCTAGACTCAGCACAGCATATTTGCAGAACTTGTTGCCTCAAGGATAACCTCAGGATAGCTGGAGACTCATGATCCTTGAGACCACTGAAGAAAGTTCTCGTAACCAGTCGATAGATCTGACCATCACAAGTTCGCCCAGTCCGTCCTCGACGCTGCTCAGCCTAATGTACATGCAATGGTTTTTAGCGAAATTGAAAATTAAAATCATCAACCAAAGTAAGATCATCAAATACCTGAGACTTTGACACCCAAACAAGATCCGGAGAATCTCTTTTCCTAGCAGTATCCCAGAATACTTGTAATGACCGACATGAATCAATGACATATGCCACTTTTGGTATAGTGACAGAGGATTCTGCAATATTTGTTGCCAAGATCACCTGTTCAAAGATTCCTTTAATGTTAATAAGTAGTTGGGAACAATTGAAAATTTCTGATGTGGCACTTGAAATAGACACAATGAAAAAGTACTTTGCTTAACCCTCAATTGGTGTCATATAATAATATAGTCAATAATGCATCAATCTGAGTTAATTTACATTCTATACAGTCGCCCAAACTACTTCTTGATGGATCACTCGACCAAAAAAAAAACTACTTCTTGATGGATCAGCTAGTTGGAAGTGGTAGCCTCCAGTAGCTCAAGGCAACATGGAAATGAATGACACTGAACCTCAGAGTCAGAGAAAAAACTCAGCATCTGCCATATGGTGAAAAAGAACTACTACCTATCAGTATTTTGATTGTAACTGGTAATTGTTAGTCTGATTATGCTTGCATAATATTCGTCTTTCTTTCCGAAGCTATAGGTTTTACCCATTCCTTATTGCATCTTTTAGGATCAATGAACTCAAGAGCAAGCCAGAGCGCAGTCTAAATGCAATACAAAATCATCCAAAGTTTACCTGACCAAAAAAATCTGAAATACTGAAACTTCTAGAAATGTCAAGATTACTATTATTAGCCGCAATCACCAAGGTGTCCATGCACCCTACTTTTATGGTTTCAAAATTACGCTGAGTTTGTAGTGTATTGACCATTCAAATGATTCACACAGTGGAAATGCAATATACGAACCCATGTTTCATCCATAGACATCATCCACAACAAACAGAGCTAAAATTCGTCATGCAATAACAAAGCAATGGACTGCAAATGGCATGTAGACAAATTGAATGCACAATAAAGGAGACAAACATACCACAATATGTCAACATCAGATCATTAAAACACTAAGCTCTTCATGCATTCAGCTAGCCACAGCATAATGTGAACATTTGCTTGCGAAAATAATCAGAGGTAGGTTCTGATCTGGATGTTCCAAATTAACAACCTCAATGAATGTAATATGTTCTTTGAAGAGTAAAACAAGCGGCGAGATCTCAAAATTTAAAAGCATACTTTACAGCTAGATCTCAAAATAAAAGCGCATACCTTACGGTGGGATCTCAAAATTAAAACTCATACCTTACGGCGAGATCTCGAAATTTTCATTGCTGTCAGAGCTTGTTCAATATCAATACTTGAATGCAATATGTGAACTTTGAACAGCGAACCCAGCGGCTTCAGACGGTACCACTGCTGCTCCAGGTCATGGTATGTTGGAAGGAATACCAATATGCTCTTTTCAATGTCTGGCTCGTTCTTGTGAATGTGTAAAACAAGATCATGAATAAGTGTGTGAGCCTCCGGTTTCATGTCAGCAGCAGCCATGGAAGGACTTGGTCCTCCACAATATCGATCAGCCAACATCACCGGATCTAATCCGAGAAATTCTGTCACCTGCGCCAGTGCCATCAAGATAGCACTATTGGTATCAGAATGTCACAAGCCACTAAAACTCTGTAAACCTGCAGCTTACTCCCATTTCTTTTAACTTATAAGAAAGCAGCATTTGCATGTAAACATACTATGCCTATGATTTGCTCATCCGACCACTAAACAATAAAAAGTATACCACCATAGGGACTACATGGGAAGAATGCAGAATCGTATAATTCATGCTCCTTATGAGTTATATACATGGTAAATTTATTAAACCCAACTATAATCTGTCTTTGCTTTGTAATCTGTCTTTGCTTTCTATGCAAAACTACCAAAAAAGATAAGTTATCACCTAAATTTATGATAATAAGATGCAAATGCAGCTTTAATGCGATAGACCAAGGGCACCACTGTCAGCTTTACAAAAGAGTGGTGCCTGATTAGACAGAAAAGAAGAGCTTCCATCTAGAAAGGTAATGCAAAGAAGAGCATGCCAGATAAATAAAATTAAAGCCTCAGATTCAGATAGCCTCAACTGAACAGCGTGGCATTACCAAACACCAAATTCCAAGAGGAGAAAAAAATGAAGTGCCATCATGATGCATCATCAACCACTAGTATCAAAATGAATATAGAGATATTTATTGCAAAAAAAAATTCGAGGTTTGAAGCAATTGCCTGTTCAAGATAAAGAACTCTCTTCTGGAAAAGAGATTGCTGGCTAGATCCAGGGATAGCAAGCACTTCAACTCTTTCATCTCTTCCAAGATCTCTAAAGTAATCCCGGTATCTTGAAATATCTGCCGTTGCAGACATCAATACCAGTCTGGAGAAACCAAAGAAGATCCTCAGACAGCATTAGCCCATGGCAGGCAAATTATCATAAACCAAACTGAAGGAAGTAAAGCCACATTCTGATCTAGAAACAATTATGAAAATCCGTTACTCTGTAGGGTTGGCGGTCAATAGACAAAGTAAATCAGCCAACCACTTGCACAAATTCAACCCAAATATCACGGTTCCAGAGAATACAAACTAAGCACGTGATAAATAGTACAATTAGAAGTAGAGAGCCACCTTAGATCATTGCTCTTCATCAGGAACTGCTTTAGACAGACAAGAACAAGATCGGACTCAACAGATCTTTCATGTACTTCATCGAGAATGACAACCTTGTAGCTGAGCGCCTTCATCCCTTTGTCGCGCATCTCATCTAACAAAACTCCCGCTGTCTTGAATACAATCTTTGATCTAACAAAACATCAGCAACATAGGATCGTCAATAGTTATCAATCACGCACAAACAACAAGACCAGAGACGGTTGATGACACAGAACTCTTTTACGAGCCTAAATAAGGGTTCGGTAACTTCATCGCCTACAAGTCAATAACAACCTTGAAGGCTCCCTCTATAATATCTCATTTGCATCACCTAAACGACAATAGCAATTTATACCGGAAAAAAAAGGGAGGATAGAAAGAAATGAGTGTATAACCTGGAGGACAAGAGCTTCGAATGGCCGATGTGGTAACCAACCTCGCCTCCAAGTTCACAGTTACGAGCCTTGGCAACCGTCTTTGCGACGGCGACCACCGCGAACCTCCTCGGCTGCGTGCATATGATCGGAGACACATTCGCGTCTAGAAGAAACTGAGGAACTTGCGAGCTCTTCCCTTTTAGAACAGAAAACCGCCAAACGAAAAAGAAACCGTCCACGTCAAGCACGCAACGACAAAACGACATCACATCGATGGAGACAGACGCGAGAAATGGAGAAAAATAGCGATACGGAGAGAGTGAGAGGAAGAGTACCGCAGCCGGTCTCGCCGACGATGAGAGTTACGCGATTCTCGAAAACCTTCTCCACGATCTTGCTCCTGAACGACATTATAGGAAGGGATGAGAAGTCCGTTGGTGCGATTGGCGTGGAGCGGGTGGAGGAAGACGACGACCTAGGAGACGACGACTCCATCCTTCCTCGGTCGCTAAACGCAAGCGCAGTCTCCTTCTCTGTTTTTCTCTCTCTAGGAGCGGAAAGGGAAACGGAGTGGAAGAGAGAGAGTGTGGGGGTCCGGGTGGTGGGAATGGGAGGGAGATTATTTTTATTTGTTAACTTTATAGTCAACAATTTTTCAACTTTATTTTCCAACCGAGTTAACTCAGCTTCCCTTGCAAGTTAACATGAAAAAATGAGTGGGGAAGTAAGTGAGTGACGTGACAGATGAAAAGTGGGGCCCATTTCCGTCTCCCTGAAGTTAATTCTCTCTTTTCCTTTAGGAAACCCAATGAGATGGTTTGAAAAGTTGTAAAGTTGCAAGATGTTGGAAATATATTAATGTTTATTATTAGAAAAATTACGTTCAGGTTCTTGTAATTTGGCGTCCCTCCCTCTTGGGTCCCTGCATTTTCAAAATCGTACCTGACATCCCCAAAGTTTAGTTTTAGAGACTCTCGGATCTCTGACGGCTCTTTTTTTCATTTTTGGTCATAGAAATGACCAAAATATCCTTAAACAAAAAATAACATGGAAAAAAAGAGCCATCAGGGACCCGAAAATGAAAATAAAAAAAAGAGCCATCAGGGACCCGAGAGTTTCTAAAACCAAACTACAGGGACAACAACATGGATTTTGGAAACCCAGGGATCCTAGAGGGAGGGACGCCAAACTACAGGGACCTGAATATAATTTTTTCTTATTTGTTATGAGAGTTTTAATATTTTTGGAAAATTTATCGAATTTAAATTAGTTTGTGTAATTATGTCCGAATAATCTGAATAACGAAAATTAATATCTACGAAAAGGTAACGGTACTACTAAATTTAAAAAAAAACAGAATCGATGTTGAACCGATGCAAACGTTTTTCTTAACAATCCTTGTATGAATATTTTTTCGAATAATTGTAATAAATGAAGTCACTTATATGGAAGACCAGTTGGGTTTGCATTTAGGATATCTCGATTTCGAATATCAAAAATACCGAATATCAAATTACCAAAAAAATCTATACTAATCCCGAACCGAAATTATTTCGGTAGATACTAAATACTAAATTAAAATTTTGGTATAATACCAAAAATTCCAAATTTTGCAAAAAAAATTATAGTTCAAAATTATTTTTGGAATGTTGTGTCGATCTCTAAAGAAGGGAAACAAAGAAGCCTTGTAATCGATTCAAAAGAATATGGAATTTTCCATGAAACAAAGATCTAGTAACGAATCCACTACAACTAAGAAATAATCAATTACAACCAACAAAGATCTAGCTTCTGTTACCAACGAATCCACCGAGCCCACCACCCTAAATAGGGGTGAGTATATTATCCGGTATGCAATATCCGAGTCCGATATCCGGAAAAAAATTGGATTCGGATTCAGATAATTTTATGTTCGGATTCAGATTATCCAAATATTTTATTTCGGATTCGGATAGCAAAATAAAAAATTCAGATTATCCGAATATCCGAAATATAAATCTAAATTAAAATATGTCAGATACGGGCTTGGGCTGGATGGGTAAAATTATACCAGAAATATTGTCCCAGCCGCTCTCCTCTTCATCCATGAACAAATTAGACAAAACCCTAAATCAATTTTCTATTTGCTCTCCTCGGCCCTAGCTTCATGCTCTGTCGAGTGTCGAATGTCATCGGCCGGCCGGCCCGTCAATCACTCTCTCTTCGTCCCTAGCTCCCTGACCTCCGCGGCTGGTTTATAATATTGTTGTCATAATTTATCGCTTCTTTTGACTACTGTAAGAAGATCTCTCTTTTTTCTTGCAAGTAAGTGTCTAATCTAATCCCTCCCTGTTGAGACATTGAGTGAGTGAAATAGTTTAATAATTTATTTATTGTTAATATTATGACTTTTCGTTGTGTTCTTTGACTTGGGTTAATATTCTGGGTGAATTGGACTCCATATTATTCTAGGTTATGTTGTAATCTGCGTTAATGCTTTGTTGGATGTCGTTTAGTTTCTTTTAATTCGGATAATTCAGATAATCTGTTATTCGAATTCCGATAGTAAAATAATAATTTTGAATATTTCGGATAATAAGATATTCGAATTATCCGAATGTTCACCCCTATCCCTGAATTTTAATCGCCGCGAAAAGAACTCTTACAATTGCGCATCTCCCTCCGTTGAACTTAGTCTGATCAAGAATTCAAAAGGAAGAAACCAAAAAGAAGTTGATGGGATCTTAAGAGAAAAGTGAGCCTGCCGTAGAATCTGGTGCCTCTACAAGCAATCATGAACCTACTGCTCAAGCACCCAAGAGATTCATGAATAGCATAGGTGGCTAAAATGCTAGAGGCAGAGGTGGTAGAACCAACATTTCTTATGAACACCATGGCAGAATTGACCATCCAAATGAGAAATGCTGGCTGCTTCTCTCACATCTCAAGCAGCAGCACAAAGAAGAAACTCACAGCGAGCACAAAATGATCTTATTGCTATTTCTGAACTATCTTCATCATTCTCCATTGATGAACTCACATAGATACTTCTTTAGGACTTAAAAGAAGGAGGAGAAGCAAATTTTACAAAAGCAAGAATTAAAAAACTCCCAATGAAGGTAACTTCACTAATTTCATTGCTCGTGCATTAACTGACCAAGCTTTATATGCCTTTGATTCATGTACAAACAACTTTGAATGCACCTGGATTGTTGACTCGTATGCCAATGAATATAATTTTGATAGCAATTAATTTCTTAGGTCAGCTAGAGAAGATGAGTAGAGGCTTGGGTCAATCAGAGAAGGGTATAAAAATCATTTCAAAGATAAAATAAGAATAAGTTGCCTGCTAATATTAGCGAAGAACCCGAAAGTATAATAAAACTAAATACGGGAGACGAAAAAAAATTATTTACCAAACATGAGGGACCTGATCATAGATTTAACCATACACGAAAGAACTCAGAGTAATTTACCATATTTTTTCATTGTTATAATTACAAATACATAATTTTTGTATATTTATTATAATTTAAATGTAAACATAAATTGATTATAGATGTGAATGAGAGAGAAATTAATTGTTTATTACAAGGTTGAGTTGGTGTTATTGATCAAGGTAGTTTAGTTTGGATTGTAAGTTGTTTACATGGAAGAGAGGGAGAAATTAATTGTTATTAGAAGGTTTTTGGGTTAAGTTGGATGAAGATAATTTTAGTGTTTTTGGAAAATTATAAAAAATTGTGAATATTTTGATAATTTTAGTCTTTCCATGTCATCTAGATCTCATGCACAGGCTAGATTAGGTGTTGTTGAATCTCCAGTAGTACTATTTTGCAGACTAATATTAATAAGGTGACTCGCACGTCCTTTTACCAAAAAAGTGTATTTGGTCGAGTGGTGATATTCTCACCTTTCTTCTTTTCGAACGCTAGTTCGAATGACAAAAATCCAATGGTAACGGTGAAATCCTCAACGGAAAAAAAGACATGTGACAGATGCTCGTGGACCCGCCGTACCCTACCCGACCATCTGAACAACCACATAAGACTTGCTGATGAGATGGCATACCCTCTCTCCTCCCTTCCTCCATCTGAACAACCACATAATCCAATGGTGCGGGAAAGAAACCCATAGCAGAAACCACAACACAACACCAGGTAACATACCCACGTCATCCCCAAACCCACTTCCGGGTGGCGCGTCTGGAGCTGGCATTAGTCTAGAGAGAGGGAGAGAGAGATGGCATCGGGGTGGGGGATCACGGGAATCAAAGGGAGGTGCTACGATTTCTGGATTGACTTCAGCGAGTGTATGTCCCTCTGCCGCGAACCCAAGGACTGCTCCTTCCTCCGCGAGGATTACCTCGAGTGCCTCCACCACTCCAAAGAGGTTCTCTCTCTCTCTCTCTCTCTCTCTATGCACCACCCTTCCCCAACTCGAGTTTATGCACTTTCAGTTACGCGTTGCCTTGGATTTACCGGCCTTAGTCTGTCCGAATAGGTTTAGTAGCCCAGTGAACCCCACGCGATTACCGTTTTGTGCAAAATGTTGGTGCGGATTGGATTTGGTGGGGTCGGATTGGTTTTCGCTATCCGGATTTGTTGATGTTTTCCTGTGTTGTTGAGCCGTGACTAACAGCAATCTATCCCCTTTTCTAGCCAGTTTGCTTCTTGTCTGGATTCGATGCCGATTTTTTCGCTGTGGAATTGTCAATGGATGCACATTGTTAATCTTGTGTTATGGTTGTTGTGATGTTGTCCGGGAAGGGCGGGTTTTCGTGGGCTTCCCAGGGGCTTAAATTATCATTCAACAGAGAAGTGGTCTGGTTTATAGTCGTAGTCTCATTCGGGGTCTGTTTGTTCTTACTAGCTTTTTGATACGGGTTTAGGTTGGATTGAGCAAGTTTCTTCTCTTATTCAGAAGCATTATGATGGTCGAATGCTGGATGCGGTGCTTCTTATTTAGAGCAGCAATCGATAGGTCCATTTGATAATCTACTGGATGTCAGCCCAAATGGATGCTTGGTGAGTCAGAATGGATGCTTAGTGTAGGATTTGATTGCTACAGCGACATCCTTATAGAAAAAAAATCAAATTTCAACGGCCAACTTAGAGTCTAGAATGTCAGTTTGCCCATATGGGGAGCGGCTATCCTATCTTTGTTTTGTATATCCACCAGACTGAAGTCAAGTATTTTCTTAATGAAATCTAAGCCCTTCATTACTTTGACCAACAATAGTTGGCTTGTTCTTCGGATGCTGATAGTTAATGACCTGGCCCTCCAAAACGTGATCTGGTATTTTAATTATTTATCACTATAAAATCCTAAATGCTGCATTCAATCCATTTTCTCTAGGAATAAATCTACTTGTTCCTGCTGTTCGCTTTTTTATCTGGCACGTTGCTTTTGAAGAACTCCATAGTCTGAGTTGTAGCTCAATTTGAGGAAGCAGCGGAATTTTTGATTGATTGTGATACTTCCAGTTATCTGGATACTCTTTCGTATCTGATTTATTTGTAACGATTGCCACATGGATGTATCTTTCAGTTTCAACGGAGAAACCGAATTTACAAGGAGGAGCAGCGGAAACTGCGTGCAGCTTTGAAAGAAATAGAGGCTGGAGATACTGGTGGTGGCCATCATGCATGAGCTTTAATCATCCTTTGACACTTCGGTAATAATGGAAGCCTGTGGAGGATGCATTTTCACCATCTTGCCCCTTACGATAACGTTGTTCATTGATTTAATTTCCCTTCAAGAACTAAATGGGGACTTGGTATGCCTTCTTTTGTTTGTGCAATAACGTGTTTCTTCGAGACATCTATCATGTTTGAATGAATCTGCTGCTTCAATTGAAGGTGCAAATCTCAGTATCGAGATTCTTCTTTTACGGTGAAGATCTGGAATGCATGGGTGATATCACTGAAAGTAGCTCAACGTGGTGAAGTTCTGACCTTTTCGGTAGGACTTTCAAATGATGGAATTTTCTTACCGTTATACCAAGTTTTAACATTGTTGCGTTGGTATTTGACTTTAGATATCCGGCATATCTGTCTTATGGTGACGGCAATTAATAATTTGTTATGGTAAGCTGATTTTCAGTTTAGGTTCAAACTTTGTTAAAAAAATACCAATTTATGCCGGATTGTATTGCATGGTAAGTTTCAGGGTACTACTACCTAGGAGCTAGACAGGTCCTAATTAATAATTCACTATAATGCTAAATGATATCGCGTAGAAGCTAACAGGAGCAAGACTTTCGCTAGAAACGACTCATACTAGGGAAGGGAAACTCTAATCCCGGGAGAGACTAATTAAGTTATAACAATGTCCTAATCAGTTAGTGATTATACTGCATATTATTAGATAATTATATTATTCGGGAGCTTTTCGGTTGTGTTACTTGTTTTGATATCATAATATTCTCATTTGTTAAAGTAATAATATTGAATGTCGTATTGCAAATACTCTATTTTTCTTATATTTTTTATTTATAAATCAATCAGATTATTCATTTGCTATCTATTATTCTTTTATTTAAAACAAATCATCCAATCAAAATAATTTATAAAATTCAGTTCGCTTTTCCTCCCTTTCTCATCGCAATTTTTTTTCAAACCTCTTTTATTTCCTATCTGACGGTTTTGACGCGTAATTAACGAGTAATTACGTGTTAAACCCGTTTAATTAACAAACTAATTCGTTAATAATAAATCACTTACTTGTTGAAGTAAGAGGTCCACAGGCTCGGGTCCACAACTTCTTCGTGCTGGTCGAATTACGATCACGTTCGAACGGATCCGTAATCGATTTTCACGAGATTTCCTTTTATCGAAAATCTGATTAAAATTCTGGAACTGATACAGAATTTTTCTTTTGTATTGAGTGGTTGTGGGAAAAGTTACAAATTGGTCCAGCCGGATTTCCCCTTTTATAGGGAAATCCGGACAGCCAACATACGCCACGTGGCGCACCACGTGTCGCCACGTGGCGCACCACGTGTCGCCACGTGGCCACGTGTCGCCTCAGGCCGCATGTCCACCACGTGGCAACTCAGGCCGCATGTCCGCCACGTGGCTAAGCTACCCCATAACTTTGCCACGTGGCGCTTTGGACCACATGTCCGCCACGTGGACTGCCACTTGTGACGTGAGCGCCACGTCACGCTGACGTGGCGCTGACGTTGACCGGCCCATCCAACCCAACTTTTTGGGCCTAATGGGCCCGGGCCCAATTAGGCACAATAATAATTGCCTATTGGGCCCAAGGTCCAACATCTCCCACTCAATTATTATTGACCTTGATCAACAGATATCAGATTTCTTCAAAAGATTTCGTGCGACCAGCACACGTCGAGTATGTTAAGCCAAATTCAAGAGCACAGACACTCAGGCTACTTGAATAGTAGCATCTCGACAACCTTCTTGTATAATGTATGCTATTACCCCAGTACTCATGTCACATTCCATTGTTCACATCAGTGATTTCAAACAATTATATTCGGGTTCACTATTGTACTTTTCAATACAATTGGTGCACCTGAACCACGAAACTCAGAATGTGATGAACATAGTTCCTTCTCCCTTAACTATATTCCTTTCATAATGATACAGCCTGCTTTTCTGGTCAGCCCTGCCAGGTCGAATCGCTATGCCATAACCTTTTCATGAACTTTCCAAGCTAGCAGCACTGGATCATACTTCCAGAATACGTTTAGGATCTTAAGGGTAGGTTTCGGGAATCACAATTCTCGAAAATTGGTCTCACACCAGGGATTGTGAAATCACTCAACATTTTCATCACATCCAGTGGTCGAGTAGCACACATGATACTGATCACGTGTTACGGTGTATATTCCTTTTTCAAGGAACACATGTCATTTAACATCATACTAGAGTATCAGCCTTAGCTTAACTCTAGGCTAATATGACAGACAGTATGATAAGTTCCACTTATATCTTATCATATGGATTGTAGAAAATTCAAATGCAGCAACTTATTCCTGCATCCCATAAGGAAACTTGCTCTTAAGCAAGACGGCATTCCGCCATAGAACATGCACTCATGAATGTCCAATAACTGCCTCATCTCATCTAGGAATCAACTTCTTGACTCCCACTGAGGTAAACACCCGTGTGAGTGGGCTACTTCTCTGTCTGACATGTTTCACATTTAACTCATATTGCCAAATAAAAATTCCTTTATTCCAACTAATTGGATTACAAATGAAACCGTCGTAAACCCAGTGACTTAACATGTTTCTCGAACACTTCTCGAGGTAATGCTTTAGTCATTGGATTTGCAGCCATATCTCGTGTAGATATGTGTTTCATACACAGTTCTTTATATTTTATTAAAAATATTTCAAATATTTTAAATATTTCAAAATCCCTTTGACAGCCTTCCAGTGAGTATTGCCTGGATCAGACTGATATCTGCTTGCTACCCCAACAGCATAGCAAATGTCAGATCTAGTACACAACATTGCGTACATCAGACATCCAACTGCATTGGCATAAGGAATCTTCTCCATGTCCCTACGTTGTTTAGCTGTTTTTGGGCACATGTCCTTACACAAATTATGACCTTTAACCAATGGGACATACTTTGGGTTACTGTGATCACAATTGAAACGTTCTACTACTTTGCGAATATATGTCTCTTGTGAAAGAGACACTATTCTTTTCGAACGATTCCTCAAAATCTTAACTCCGAGTATGTAATCTGCTTCACCCATGTCTTTCATTTCAAAGTTGGAAGATAACCAATCTTTGATTTTGACAAGAAATCTCATGTCATTTCCAGCTAAAAGTATGTCATCAACATACAAGGTGATGATAACAAACTTCTTTCCTGATCGCTTAACATACACACAGTGATCTTCGTCTATCATAATAAAATCATGCTGCATGATCGTATTATGAAAGCGAATATACCACTGTCTAGACGACTGCTTAAGGCCATAAATTGATCTATTCAATTTGCAAACTTTGTGTTCGCAGCCTTTTTGAATGTAGCTCTCAGGCTGAATCATATAGATTTCTACATCCAATTCTCCGTGGAGAAAAGCAGTCTTTACATCCATTTGATGTAATTCTAGATTCATGTTAGCAACCATAGCTAAAATAACTCTAATTGACGTAAATCTAACAACAGGTACAAAAGTCTCCTCATAGTCTATCCCAGCCTGTTGTTTAAATCCTTGGGCAACCAAACGCGCTTTGTATCTTTCGATACTGCCATCTGCATTGCGCTTGATTTTGAGAATCCACTTATTCCCAATTGCCCTACGCCCCTTAGGTAGGTCAACCAGATCCCAAACCTGGTTTTTGATCATAGAAGACATTTCTTCATCCATTGCATTCATCCATTCATCACGTTTTGGAGGTGACAATGCTCCAGATACATTTTTAGGTTCATCTTCATCCTGCAGGATGGCCAGAAGAATTTCACTTGGACCACCAAATTTCTTTAGTGATACCAAGAACGCATTAGCCTCGCCTTCGATGTCAAATCGTCGGCATGGTATGCTAGTTCTGCTAGACCTACGGTATTCCCGATTTTGATAAACATCTCTCATATATTCATCATATCCAGGAATCACACTCCCACTGGGTGGAAATACCGTACTCCCACTGGAATAAGGAATTACCTCCCTTTCAGGACTCAGATCATGACATTCCGGATCATTTTGAGTTGAAAAATCTCTATCTTCCTCCTCAATTCTCCCACTCGGAAGAAGTGATCCAGATGAATCTGGTTCATTTGTCTCATAAAGGGTAAGGTTACTAGTAACCTCTCCCAACTTTGGAAATTCATTCTCCAAAAAGGTGACATCACGTGATTCAAATTCAGTTACATGTCCATTGTCCAGTTCACCCACGAACACGTACCCTTTAGATACCTCTGGGTATCTTATAAAGATACTTTTTCTACCTCTCGGTCCTAATTTACCGAAAGTACTTGAGGTAGAATGGACATAGGACGCACACCCCCACGGCTTAAAATAGGATAGATCGGGCTTCCGATCTGTCCACATTTCGTAAGGAGTGGCTGTAACAGACTTAGAGGGAACACAGTTTAGAACATATGCTGCAGTCAGGAGCGCATCTCCGTAGAATGATATAGGCAAATTTGCCTCTGCCATCATCGATCTAACCATATCAAGAAATGTTCTATTCCTTCTTTCAGCAACTCCATTTTGATGTGGTGTATAAGGAATGGACAACTGACGTTCAATTCTTTTTTCAATGCATAGAGCTTTGAACTCATCAAAAAGATATTCACGGCCACGATCAGTTCGTAAGGACTTTATCTTTCTATCCTTCTGATTCTCAACAAAACTCATGTATGTCTTGAAGCAGTTTAAGGCTTCAGACTTGTGAGAAATCAGGTATATCAGACCATATCTAGTATAGTCATCAATAAAGGTGATGAAGTAATTTGCTTCATATCTTGCCCTCACGTTCATTGGACCATATATGTCAGAATGGACTAATTGTAATAGAAATTTGGCTCTAGCCCCAGTACCGAAAGGTTTTCTAGTGCTTTTCCCTTCTAGACAGGATACGCAACAAGGTAATATAGATTTCTCTATATGGCCCAACAGTCCTGCCTTAGCTAGACGGTTTAAACGATCCTGACCGATATGGCCAAGTCTAGAATGCCATAGTTTAATATCATCCTCTGATGAATTTGAACTAGTGACAAAGGAAAAACTTTCAGAAGGATCAATATCCAGAATCAAAAAACCTTCCGATATATATCCAAGGCCAAAATAGGCATCATCCAAAAATAATCTAACGGTGTCGTTCTCAAATGACAACCGGAAACCTAAAGACATTAAGGCCAAAACTGAGATCAGGTTCCTTCGTATGTCTGGAGCAAACAACACGTCATGTAAAAGAAGGGCACGACCACCACGAAGGTGTAATCTACAAGTGCCTAGGCCTTTCACATCCACACACGAGTTGTTACCGACAAAAATAGTTTTTGCTCCAGCCGGCAACCGCCTGTACTCAACGAACGAACCACGGTCTCTAGCTATATGGTCTGTCGCTCCTGAATCAATCACCCACATAGAATGTGATTCAGTTAGAAGGGTACAAGAAGATACAGACAATTTACTCACACTTGAGTTTAGATGTACCTGCTTGGGCATTTTGCAATCTTTTGCAAAATGTCCCTTCTGTTGACAGTTAAAACATTTCACTTTTGAAATGTTAAACCGCTTGTTCTTTTTAGCCTTGGAGCCATCCAACTTGGTTCCATGGTTTTCAGCCTTTGGAGTTTGTATACACTTACCCTTCCCTTTACCTTTTTTCTTTTTCCCACCACTCCCAGTTGAACAAATCGAATGGGCTTCAGGGTGGGATTTCATAGCTAGGAGGCGATCTTCCTCCAGCTCAAGGTGTATGGCAACATCATCAAATGTTACCAAATGATCGGAATGGGTAAGATTCATCTTCATCTGTTCCCAACTTGGTGGTAGAGAACGGATGACAGCTTGAATCTGCTGCTCGTTGCTGAGTATGTGACCGGCCTCTGCCAGTTCACTGATCATATTGGACATCACTCTCAAGTGTTTCCTCATGAGAACCTCCGGACGTTTTTTAAAGGTATCAAACCTTATGGTCAAAGCACGCAGCTTCGACACTGAAAGCTTTCCGAATTTTACTTTGAGAGAATCCCATAACTCTTTCGCGTTGTCATGCACGCGAAATTGTCTGGTGATATCATCCATCATTGAACTCAGCAAGATCAATCGAGCAGTAGTGTTTTTCCTCTTCCAAATAACATAAGCTTCCTTATCTCGCTTATGTTGAGCAGTTGTGCCTTCTTCAGGCTCATCCATTATGACATGTATGTGCTCCAGAACCTCTTGTTCTTCAAGCACATATTGGATTGTCATACTCCAATTGTCATAATTTTCACCGTTGAGTTTTAACTCACGGTTTAGCTCAGCAATGATGGATCTAGAAGCGACTGACATTTCTATAGGGATTTTTAATATGAGAACATATTAGAAATTTGATTTGGCAATATGATTCAATTTACTAATCACTCATAACTTTTAACGATATGGAGTTCTTGATTAATCTCAAAATCGAAGTGGGTCGCGGGCATGCTTCCCCTCACCATTCAAGTATTAATCTTAAACTTCAACCGTTTAAAGTTCATCGATAGTAAATTCAAGTGGAAGTAATTAAACAAACATCTTTATTTAATTACATGTTTGACACATGCATTTGTACATTCTGAGTGTGCTCACACATGCACAAAACCTCAGACAAGGTCACAACCTATTGTACAAAAGTCCCCCAAAAATAACATATGTATATGGAGACAGTTAAACATATAATCATACAGGGAGCGGATGTCCAGGTGATCCGGTAGGAGAATCCAGATACATATTTGGATCCGGATCCGGAGACGATCCGGTGGGGGCCGGGTACGAGGACGATCCGATGAGAAGTTCCAGAGTACTTTCCGGAACTGGAATTGAACACATGATCCAGATGATCAGGAGCGGAGGAAAACTATAATAGTAATCCTTAGCGAAGTAGCGGTTCAAGATCAAACGGCTTCGCAGCTCCAGAACAGGAGAAGATATCATTTCTCTGCGAAGACCCTTATCCTCAAGATAATGGACCAGACCATAGAGAGCATCTCTATGGGTATTGAACTCGGGTGCCGAGAAGACACTCATATCTTCTCGAATTTTCATCGTGACCAGGAAGTCTCGAAACATAGAGGGCCAGTCCTCTCCATGATCGTAACCTCCGGCCCAGATGCACTCTTGCATCTCCCGGTGAACAGCCTCAATCTGCTCAACAATGACATACATGTCATTTTTGGGCACACGCAGCGGTAAACGGCGCTTCAGAATCTTCTGTCGAAGTTCTGTTGCACAGAAGTTCAGATACCTGTCTCCAGTAGCCATCAAATCTTGCAACAATTGCAATTCAATTTCGGGTTAATACTCATATTTTCCCAAAATAGGATTGAAAAACTCATTTTCCAATCTTTTGATGAACATTTTATGGATCAATTTATGTGATTTTAGTTTAGCTTTTACATATCTCGGAACTCGTTCCAAAATATTTTCTTTTTAAGTTTATTAAAATATAATTTTAATAAACCTAATTGACAAAAATTTCTCAAAATTTTTATCAATTTATTGGATTTTAATTGAATAAAAACTGATTTTATCCAATTAAAAGAGAAAAAACCAATTTTTAGGTCCAATTTTCAAAATTGACCGTAAATCGGGTGGGTCGAACCAAGAAACCAGGCCAATCTGTCCAGTTTTTTGATTTTCTTGACCCGGGTATAAATATTTTCGGGAAAAATCGTGAAATTACGATTTTGCCCCTCGCATATTTTCTCCTCGAATTTTCTCTCTCCCCGACTGAGCGACGAAAAACTGGCCGCCGCACCTCTCCACGACCGCCGCGTAACGGCGACGAACCACGATCCGAGACCGGTCACAATCGACTCGTCTCGGCCTTGCGATCACGGCCGTAGCGGCCTCGCGGGCCGTCAGCCAGCCGTTCGCCGCCGCGATCGTCTTCTCCGTTCCGCGTCTCTCTGCCGTCGTCGTCCTCGATCTCGCAATTCCGGCGACGCCGATCCACAAACTTGGTATCGGGACGTTGGGGAGAAGCCGGAGAATCGACTATCGTCGATCTACGACGTCGAAATCGTCGGATTTCCGACGAAATCGACAGATTTCGATTTCGGGCGAAAACACCCAAATCGCCCGATTAGGGTTTGATTCGATTTGGGGATTTTTGGGAAAATTTCCAATTAATCCCCAAGTCTTCCGAAAATTGCACCGAGGTACATGACACGCAGGTGCCACGTAATCGGTCAAATTTCAGATTGGTACCTTAAGGTTTCGCGCGTGCGCGAATTTGCCCGCGTGGTTAGGCAAAATTTAATTTAGTCCCGCTGGTTCCAAATTAATTACATTAAAGTCCAACAGATTATGATTTTTTATAAAATCACGATTTATATGATTTTTAACTCAATAAATCACATAATTACTTGAATTAAAATATCATATTATCATCAAAATATGGTTTCAACCATGCTCTGATACCAATTGACGGTTTTGAAGCATAATTAACGAGTAATTACCTGTTAAACCCGTTTAATTAACAAACTAATTAGTTATAATAAATCACTTACTTATTGAAGTAAGAGGTCCACAGGCTCGGGTCCACAACTTCTTCGTGCTGGTCGAATTACGATCATGTTCGAACGGATCCGTAATCGATTTTCACGAGATTTCCTTTTATCGAAAATCTGATTAAAATTCTGGAACTGATCCAGAATTTTCCTTTTGTATTGGCTAGGCTACACCATAGCTTTGCCACGTGGCACTTTGGACCACATGTCTGCCACGTGGCGCCATGTGGGCTGCCACTTGTGACGTGAGCGCCACGTCACGCTGACGTGACGCTTGCGTAGCTTGGGCCGGTCAACGCGGGTTGACCGGCCCATCTAACCCAACTTTTTGGGCCTAATGGGCCAGGGCCCAATTAGGCACAATAATAATTGCCTATTGGGCCCAAGGTCCAACACTATCCAATCACACAATAAGTGCACCTATAACAACCCGCTAGGATTTTCAAAAATTAAGAATTAGAGAAAAGGGGAAGAGGTAGAATAGGAGGATGGAGAAGAAGAACTGATCTATTTGGTAAAGTTTTAAAATGGTTATAATTGTTCATCCCTTTTCTAATTATACCCAACTAAGTCATCTAGCTGGATTATTACAATGTAGTTCTAGTATTTCTACTTCTTATCATTTTGGTCCCTGATGTTTGTATGAATATAGCATGTTACAGCACCTTATGACACTTATGTTAGGACAGTACCGTGACTATCGGCCTGGATTCAGTACCAAATGGACTTTTCCGACCCGTCCGGATGGAAAGCAAAGGGGAGCATTCTAGTGGCATTTTTGTAATCAAGTCAAAAAAAAGATAAAAGGGACAAGTGGCGTGCGGGTGTGGAAGGGAATAAAGGTGATGGCTTGCGCGTGGCGTGGGGAAAGGGTGTGAATTTTTTTAATTAATATTTTTAAATATTATCAAATACATATGCTATAGTTAATCAAGTTGGTATAGAATTAAATTAAAGTATTATTTTATTAATTATTAAAATTTTATTATAATATCGAGTATGCCATTTTGTCGTAATCGGCATGTCATTTTTTCATAACAAAAAATGCCCATTTTTTATAATCGAACATGTCATTTTATCGTAACCAGACATATTATTTTTTAGTAATCATCATGCATGCCATTTTATTTAATAATTGGACATGTTATTTGAACATAACCGGATATATCATTTGAACATAATTAAACATGTCATTTTTTCAAAACCAAGTCTACCATTTTAACATAACTAACTAGTCGTATCATTTTAATATAATTGGACATACTATTTTTCATAAATATTATTTAATATTAATCATTTTAATATAACATGTTATTGACACGAATCGAATTAGTGTATTTAATTAAACTAACCTACGGCTCCAAACCCAATCCCGCAAAACCCTAACCTTCGAACCAAACCATCATCGTCAAGGTAACATCCTATCTTCAAGGGGAAGAAAAATCCAGTTATCTAATCCGCCAACCCTAATTAAACCACAAAGAGTCCTTTTCTCCCGAATTCCTCTGTTTTGTTATTGCAGGGGAGGAACGATGAGCAGCCGAGCGAGCAGGACTATATACGTCGGGAATCTCCCCGGTGACATCCGCGAGAGAGAAGTCGAGGATTTGTTCTACAAGGTTAGCCCTAGTGTTTGTTTACGTATGCGTTGCGGTTTTTTCTTTCTTGACCAAGTATAGGGTTGCAAAGGGAGAAGTAGGGTTTTACTTGTTTATCCCGCGTAATTGTTCTTCGATTTCTGACACTTGTGCACCTTTTCCCCAATGGAAAAGGTTTAATCTTGTATGATTTTTCATGAATTGAAAAAAAAGACAACATTAGATTGCTTTAGTGGATGTTGCACACCACAAACCTCTCCCATTGATTGCTGAGTGCAAGTTGCGACGAACTATCTGATTACCAAATTTCATCCGTGTTATTCCGATAGACTATCCGAGATTTGTTTTCACGGAGTGACCATTCTAGTGCGAGCTCCTTCAACATTAGAACTAATTTCTATGCTTTTGATCCCAGTACGGTCCCGTAGCTCACATTGATTTGAAGATCCCGCCAAGGCCACCTGGTTATGCATTTGTTGAGGTTAGTTTTGGGTGCCCTCTTTTTTGTTTTTCTCTTTAAGGTTCCTCTTGGATGTCTTCTTAACTAATTGGGACCTTGCTTACAGTTTGAAGATGCCCGAGATGCTGATGATGCAATTCATGGTCGGGATGGCTATGATTTTGATGGGCATCGCTTACGGGTAGCTACTAGTTTTACAGACGATGAATGTTTATGAGCCTGCCAATTCAATTCTCTTATTCTCGTTGTATCATCTGACGTAGGTTGAACTTGCCCATGGTGGTGGACGTGATCATCCATCATCAGATCGCTACAGCAGTCACAGTAGTGGTCGTGGACGTGGTGTTTCAAAGCGATCTGAATATCGTGGTATGTCATCCTGTAATTCATCATCTATTGCACTACATGCTGTTGATGCCTATAAATCTTCTTTGAGTTAACATGCATTTGGGCTGAAACTTTCTAATGCAGTGAAGATTTCTGGATTACCAACTTCTGCTTCATGGCAAGACCTCAAGGTTGTGCATTATTTCCCTTACCTTTGTTTTGATCCCAGTTTGCATTTGATGGTCAGGAGTTATACATCTTGTTTTTTCTTTCCATATTTTAGGTCATTTCTCTATCGCTATTGGCTTTAACTATATTGCTTATGTTGTTTTTCAGGATCACATGCGTAAAGCTGGAGATGTTTGTTTCTCTCAAGTTTTTCGTAATAGCAGCGGTAAGTATTTTTATAATATGGATTCTCGTTTGTGAATTTAAGAATCTCTTGCTGTCTGGCCACCCGCCTTCTCTGTCTAGCAGTTAATTATTCAATTGCTGTTGGTTCTAGACTTCTAATTAACTCATTGATTATTATATCTTAATTTGTTGATTTTTTGTTATGCACCTGAAACTTCATTAATGCACAATATCCTCTAAATGTATATAATCTTCTTTTTCAAGTGTAATGACATCTTGATTTGAGGATCGCCGTTCAATGTCTGGCCTTTTGCACGCTTTAACTTTCTTACTCTGGAAACTTGGTTGATGTTTGTGCTCATATTTAATTTTTTTTCCCAGGCACAACAGGAATTGTTGATTACACAAACTATGAAGATATGAAGTATGCAGTAAGTTTCCCCTTTTCTTCCTACTGTGTTTAACATGTTTTCCCTTTTGCAGCAAAATCTTGCTGGTCTATATGGAATTTGCTACAGACGCTGAGATAATGTTGGCAACTCTTTCTTCCTTCCTTTTGCAGATCAAGAAACTGGATGACTCTGAGTTCCAGAATGCATTTTCTAGGGCATATATCCGTGTATGGTTTATATCATTGACTCTGGCCTTTGTTGTTTAGGTGTTTGTATCTCTGTGGCTGAGTACAGCAAAGAGGGGTGAGTGTGCAATTGTCTACCCATTTTGATGAGCATTTTATTGCAGGTGAGGGAATATGATTCAAAGAGGGACTTCTCAAGGAGCCGCAGTCGTGGTAGATCTCAATCTAGGGGCCGGAGTGAAAGCCGCAGCCACAGCCGCGGTCATGGTCGAAGTGACAGTAGAAGCAAGAGCTGGAGGTTCGCTTTTAGTCACTCTTGAAACTTGATCAGGCTTGTGTAAGTTGCTCAAGGTTTTATTTTTCTATCTGATTTGCAGCAAATCGCCCAAGAATAAATCTTCAAAGCACTCTGTCTCTCGTTCTAGATCGAGATCTGTTACTTGGTCGCGCTCTGTGTCGAGGTAATCTCACACCTATGCTCAAGTTTTGATTTTGAAACAAGGTTTTGTCTCATTTTCTTTCACCATTTCACATAACGCTTCATGCTACGTTTCATTTACTTTTTGGTTTTTTGGTGACACTAGTCATCTATTGTACATGTAGACTTCAGTTTGTTTAGTTTTATTGGTTTGAGTGTGAGCTGTTCATCCATTATCCGTTAGAGACAGCTCATCAGTAGGTTTTTTTCCTTCTCGGCCATTCTGTTTCAGTTTTATATGATGGTGACCTGAAAAGCATTGGTTTTAGAGAAGGCTTTTGGTTTTTGTTTAGAATATCACATTGTGTTCGCGTTGTGGAGACTACATTAGCTTTTCTATGGAGCTCGTCCTTGCTGCTGCATTGTTTTACAATTAACTATCTTCTTTTCACGAGCATCCATGCCGTCTTGGTTAGACGGTGTGTTCGGAAAACACGATTTTGGAAGTTACAACCTTTTGTCTTTACTTGTATGAATATACGCCTTGTTTGATATCTGCAGCGAACTGGGAACTGGATATTAGGATCTTGATGGGATATGGTTCAGTTCCCGCTCTTTTTGGGGTGTAGAGGTATGATGTTCTTCAGACAGGTCGAGCTTTGTAAACATTCATGGTGTCTGCTCTAATGTATTTTGGTATCATAAATGTCCGTGGGTGCTAGATGGGATCATGCGGATAATGGATTGCATAATAGAGCTGGATGTCAGTGAACTAACTGCCAGTGGATCTGAAAGTCACCAGCAATGAGCGGTAGAAACTTTTTCATAATTGACATCTTCAGCAAGTGCAAGCTTATAGGACAAGCTAGCAGGACTCATCTAGATTTTGTGTCCAAGCGGAGAGCATATCAATCCATGGATCGTTGCTTTCTGGGAATGTGTGTTCGTCTTTTAATGAGACTCTGAATTTTGATTTGTTTTGTCATTTTATTTGACAGTTTCTTTAGCTTGACCATTTCACTTATATTGCGAAAGATGTCTGGCTTGTCCTCTTATTGCCCTCGAATTAGGTGACTCTGACGTGGAAAATGCATGGAGGCTCTTTGGACGAGGGATGCTAAAAGGAACAAGTTTATCTTAAATTGATTGTTTTTGAAATTTTTGCAGATCCAAGTCAAGATCAATATCTCCACTTCCACCAGTAAGAACTTTCCTCATCTCTTGTTTGGTATTTGGTCTGTACATATTTCCTGGCGCGCACAGATCTCAATTTAATATTGGCTCAGATACCAAAAAATATGATGAATTCTTCAACATCCACGATCATGTTCACAAATTATTTCATCATTTCATATGGAGTCAGCTTACCATTGAAATGAACTCTTTATCATTTGTGGTTCCTGATGTTTCCCTCGGGTGTTTGTGACATTTGAATGTGTATCAGAAGGCCAATAACAAGAGTCCCAGAAAGCGCAGCCCCAGCCCGAGTCCAAGTGGTAGCAGGAGTAGAAGCGAGAGCAGGTGAAGCCTGCTCGTACTAATCACAAACGTGTTTCTGCAGGTGAAGTGCAAATCTACCAAGCCAGTCAGATGTCCGGTGTGCACACTATGTTGATTACTAGGTGAATGGAGCTATCGCCTTTGTGGTTGTTCCCTTTTGGACCATTAGTAAGAAAACAGTTGTATGGTTTTGGCCTTCCTTTAGACTTGGTTTGAATAACTGTTGGATTTAACAATTTCCGGATGCTTGCTCAGTCATTGCCATCTCCTCCGCCATTCAGCGAACCATAACTCTAAGCGGATGATGCGTTGTTATAGTTTAACGAGAATTTTTGAGTTTGAGTCATACAAAATTGACGGGAGAGGGAGGCTGACTACTTCAGTAGGGGAGAAACGACCTAGTTCGTGCGATTTTGCCACTAGCAGCCAAACCGCTAGGTTGAGCCAGCGGGCAGCCGTTTATATAGCTATAAGCTACTACGGGAGTATTTTTTTTTGAGGGAAGCTACTACGGGAGTTGGAACACAAGTTTTGTTCTCTATACTATGGGCTCCTATGGTTTAAGGATTAACAATAAACTTTCCCTGTTACCCTAAAAAACAATAAACTTTCCATATTGGGCATTGACTAGATATATATTCCATGCATCTGCCCGTGGTATTGAACCAAGAAAGTAGCTCCTATTGCTATTACCCAACGTAACGAGGGGGGAGAACTGAACGGTGTCGGACATCCGACGGAGTCACTCCAGAAACCTAGTACTAGGGATTTCAGTTGTCGAGTCCATTTTTCTGCTTAAAAAATAACGAACTATGCGCTCCTTCAATTCTTCAGTTGTCGAGTCGATTCGGCGCGGCAAGATTGATTAGAAAAGAAATTTGGCGTTGTAAGATTAACTAAAAAAAATTTGCTGGACTATGGCGAAAAAAATATTGATAAAGGAGAAGATTTTTTATCGAACACATTCAAAAACTTCTGTGATTCACTAGTTGATCTCTAATATTGAGAACATCAATGAATACGAAAAAATTATTTCAGAAATTACATACAGAAATAATACATGTGAAATAAGGCTTAGATAAGACGTATTTTATATAATGAAGATGCTAATAAAGACGCTCAATGCTATCATTCAAGTGGTTGCTTTGTACTCTTGGGTTTAGTAAGTGCAATGAATGTATGTTGGTCGCACGATCTATCTGTCAAACACAAAATAAGATAGATGATTGATTACACCCATGATTAACATCCATAAAAACTATGTAACCCATTCGCCAGTGGGGTTGGATTTGGTCCTGGACGTGTAAAATGCGCCAAGACTGTCCTGGAGGATAAAATAGTATGCCCAATTATGATAAAATGGTCTACCCAATTATGATAAAATGATCTACAAAATTGACCATAGAAAATTGTCCTTCAAAACGGGCTTCACCAAATCTGGTGCCGTCGCCGGTCTGTTTTCTTCCCTCTTTTCTTATTAAAGAGAAAACTCACAGGAGATGAGAAATGAGTCACGGTAGTGTATGTAGCCTTTCCTCTTCATGTTTCCTACTTCTCCAGAGAAAGGACGAACATGGAACCTTGAATACATATCTAACTTTAATTAGGTATATTGAATAATGTCATTTTTATTTACAAACACAAGTGATGATTTTTAAAAATATCAGGAAAGAGAAAAAAGTTTCATTTGCATTTATCCAATTTTGTATTTATTCTGATTGACGTTTTATTTTTTAAATTTATTATGTATTTTATTATTATGTAATGCTATTGGTCATTTTATAGTTATCTCCAAGTATATTTTCATGTTATATTATATGACTTTTGAAAATAAAATCAATAAATAAATTTAATGAATATGAGAAATAAATTATAAAAGGGATTTTGACATTCTTGTCGTTTCAGACAAAATGAAATGGCCTAGAAAAAAAATGCAATCAAAACTATAGGGAAATAAAGAAAAAACATAACAAATCAATAGTGTAAACTATTTTGTTGTAATATACTATTAGATTTAAATTGGGATAACTATGTAATCTATTCTTTCACCAAATTAAAAAATAAAAATAAACTTTTTAAACCCTGATTTACACCTTCCAAGCCCAACTATTTTAACAAAGACCAAATCTAAATCGAGCATCGTATTCGGTTCACGTTTACAATCAGAATGTCGAGAGGGAGAGAAGAGAAGGTGGGGCACGCAATAAAAAAGCAGCTTCGTAGACTCTGTCCAATCCCAGATTAAAAAGCCAATTAGAAAAAAAATATATAATTCTTATGAAAGTCGAGTATTAAATATTTTTTGGGGTAAGTTCATTTTAGTACCCTGTAGTATCACTCATTTCGCATAGAGTACCATGTGGTTCTAAATTAGTATTTTAGTACCCTGTGGTTGACCACCAATTTTCCGGGCAGGTCCAGGGCAGCTACCCGTCCAAACCCGCCCGAAACGATGTCGTTTTGAGACGACGTAGAAGACACGTGGCGCCAGAGTGGGCTTGTTTAAAGCTGACGTGTAATATGGTAAATTACTTATAGATCCTAATTTGTTTATAATTTTTTTTAAAATCTAATTATTTAAATACTATAAAAAAATTTGTCCTTCTCTCTCATCTCTACCACTTCCCTTCCCTCTCTCCTCCCACCTTTCTCCCTCTTTCGACCCCATTTCCTTCATTCCCTCTCTCCACAATTACAACCAGTATTGGTCCTTCTTCCGCCGCCCAAAGGAGATCGAGACCGCCGACAAGGTCCCCGACTTTGTCGACACATTTTACAACCTCGTCACCGACATCTACGAGTGGGGTTGGGACAGATCCACAGCCATCAACCTCGTCACAGATCCACCAAGAAGGAAGAGATCCAGGGATCGGCAATGTACCAGTCCTCGTGCTCCATGTCTAAGAACGATCCTTGCTAGGCTAGGAGCTCGCCGCTGACGACTTAACCGCTGACACAGCGAAGAAGTCCAAGGAGCTCGTCGATGATGTCAACCCCAGCCGACTTCCTCTGCTTATCTCTTCTTCATCTTTACCATCTGCATCAATAGAACAAGTCTAGGGTTAAATTGGGGCAAGATTGTGGATGATGCCATTTCTTGGTTTTGGTTTAGGATGCTGCAATTATTGTCTACCCTGGGCCTCCAACCCTCGACGACGAAGCTGCCGTCGACGAGCTTGACTAGGAGCAGGCCCCATGCCACTGCGCCTATGGCTCCCATACCTCTTGCTCCTCCGATGGCACACATTGAGGTGAAGGTCGTGCCCCCGTGGCTCCTCGGCCTCCTGTTCCTCCCCTAACCTTTGATGCCCATCGATTGGAACCCTAAATTTAGGGTTATGGAATGAGCTAAGGGGAGGTAGGAGGCGAGAGCGACAAGAGAATAGGAGGAAGAAGTAGGCGAGGGAGGTAGAAGGAGATGAAAGAGATTAATTTAGTTCATGGATTGGAAGAGTTGGTTGTTTGATTTCACAATGTGTTTTGAGTAATCTGAAATTTGAGAATGTTTGTGGTTGTTTAATCTGATATTATTAGTTGTTTAATTCAGTTCATGGATTGGAAGAGTTGATTTTTTGGGTGTTCATATGTATTCTTGAGGTTGAAGATGGAAAAATTAATTTTTGGAAAAATTATAAACAAATTAGGATCTACAAGTAATTTACCATATTACACGTCAGCTTTAAACAAGCTCACTCTGGCGCCACGTGTCTTCCATGTCGTCCTAAAACGACGTCGTTTCGGGCGGGTTTGGACGGGTAGCTGCCCTGGACCTGCCCGAAAAATTGGTGGTCAACCATAAGGTACTAAAATACCAATTTAGAACCACATGGTACTCCAGGCGAAATGAGTGATACTACAGAGTACTAAAATGAACTTACCCCTATTTTTTTTTTAACAAAATAAACCGCTTCAAGATTCTCTCTCCTCCCCACCATATTACAAATGGCGGAGGCGTCGGTGTTTGCGAGGCTGCCGGACGACATCGTCCTGAACATACTCTTCAAGCTGGATGAGGACCCCCGCCACTGGGCCCGCCTGGCCTGCGTCTGCGCCAAGTTTTCCTCCCTGGTCCGGAACGTCTGCTGGAGGGCCAAGTGCCACTCCAGCCTCCCCTCCGTCGTCGCCGACCTCCTCCCCGCCGGCGGCTGGCCCTCCCTCTACAAGCTCGCCGTCTGCTGCCCCGGCCTCCGCCACTCCGGCGTCCTCCTCCAGCACTCCGACTTCGGTCTTCACCGAGATCTACCTCCTCCCCCGCCGGTGCCGGACTGCTCCTGGTCCCTCTACGAGGATCTCGTCAACGACAACGCCTCGGACGACGATCCGCCTGCCGAAGGGGCGTTTCCCGCGAGGAAGCGGAGGAGGAAGATGGCGAGCCGGCCGATGAGGGAGCACCTGGCGTCCGGCGCGTGGAGCTTGAGCCGGGAGCAAGGGATAAAGCTGCTAGCGAGCCGGTTCCGGGAGGACGCCCTGTACATATGTGACTGGCCGGGGTGCGTCCACATCGAGGAGAAGCGGAACTACATGCTCTTCCGCGGGGTCTTCAACAACTTCAAGTCCTCCAAGGTTTGGAGGAACATCGGCGACAGCAACCGCCCCACGATCGACCTCCATTGTGCGTTCTGCTCCTGCGATCGCACCTGGGACCTGCATTCCTCCTTCTGCCTAAGGAGGGGGTTCGGTTACCACGACGACGGGGAGGCTGTGGTCCGGGCTTATGTCTGCGAGAACGGCCATGTTTCCGGTGCGTGGACCGACCTGCCCCTCTGCACTTGATGATCATGATGTTGTTTTGATTGTTGTATGCTTGATAATGTGGTTTGGTTTCACGTCGTGTTTGTTGATTCTGTGTTATTAGTTGTCGTTGCATTTTAGCCAGTACTGAGAAGATTCATATCTATAACTAATTGTTTGGTGGCTTGGATTAGTGAGTATTTTGTTGTTGCTGTTACGTGTTTTCGTTTTGTGCTTGTGATGTTGGCTTAGAAGATGTCTTGATCCTGATTTGAGGTAATGAGATTGAGATGACCAGATTCTCTATGAGGTGATATTGTATGTTCACCATTTTTTGTGTTGAGGAGTCGGTGATTAGGAGAAGCAATGTAGGGGAGATTATTTAAAGCAACTTGAAATAGTCAACTTCTCCGCAGCTTACTATATGTCATCTAGGATCGCCAACTGCAGACAGAGGAATTGCGCTCGGAGATCTCTGCAGTTCTCTTCTTTCCATCGCCCGCACCTGGTGCGCTCTTTTTCCCTGTACTCCGACTGTTTTCTTGTCGCGGCTTTGTAGCAATTCCTTCTACAATCAATAAACCTGAACGCTCCTGTACATCCTCTACCGAGTTCACTAGAAAGACCACATTAGAGTAAACATGGGATCACTGGTTTTTATGGGTGTGTTACCTGTGTTGTTACCATAACTAAAGGTAGCACTTAATATTTCTTTGGGAAGACGCACCGACACAAGATCTGTGTTACGAGCAGAAAAATCCCATCAGATTCAGGAGGTACTAACAAATTCGTTTTCTAAAGTAAACCATCAAAGATTAAAGAATCCGAACAAGCTGGGAATTTACTGGGCCCTGTTTTGTTTCCTCTCTTTTGGTTAAACGTGCTCCGGACCATACAAAATATGTTGATAGGACGACCCGAAAGTGCTCGACTCTAAATAACGCAACCTCTTAGATTACACGTTCTGAGTTGTGCATGAGTACAAATGGCATCAGGCCACCATTCCCACCAAAAGAAAGAGGGAAACAAACAAAGAGCACATGCTTGGCATTTTTCTCTATCCAAGCAAAATTGACTTCAATGATTGAATTGTATCTCTTAATCTCTCTGGCAAGAAACCTCGACATGCAAAGTCACAGAGAAACGTGACTATTGGAGACTGATTAATAAGGGAATCCTCGAATCCTCTTCTTTCCAAGTGGATGTTATTACATAGCTACAGTGGCATTAGTGTGACGAGAGATAAAATGTGGAAGCTCTTGTATTCCCTTCTGGTTTTGCTTGCTCTAGCAGAAATAGTGTTTTGTGTTGATAAATACAGCAGAGAGGACTTCCCGCTAGGCTTCGTCTTTGGCGCTGGAACATCTGCTTGTCATGTTGGTTTAGTTTACGCGAAATCAACCATTGATTTGAGCTCTGCTAAAAAAAGTATTGCGATTCTGTTCCAAATATTTGCCAAGTTGAAGGAGCAGCAGAGAAGGACGTGTTAGGAATTCAGCAACTTCGAGAACAAAATGCGCAAAGAACACGGACACAAGATATAACGTGATTTGGCCTAATGCCTATGTCCACGAGGAGAAAGGAGAACTTTTATTGATGAATCCGAGTCAAAAAGCCATCCATAACCTTAAGAAAACACGTCCTTATATAATAGACGAAGCTTTGGTGTACAAAAAACCTATCTAGGTCAAATTAGGAGTTCAAAACAAGAGTCGAGTGAAAACAGAAAAAGGTGTCCGCCAGGAACGACAAGTATCTGTCCCTTAGCATCTGGTAACGTCTAGTTGAACTGTCGGCTGGAACGACAGGTATCTGTCCCTTTTCGTATGTGTGAACTCTTCTATAGAATTGTTTTGTTTTTTTGACTTCTTCTACAGAATTGTTAGCTACAAATGAGCATACGGTTTCCAAGGCTGGCTTGGCTGCCTTTGATGTTCAAAACACAAATACTTGTGGTTGTCTCCATATGAAGTCAATGTCAGTGACTTTTTTTAAAAAAATTTCCAAGGATTTCCACATCTGCAGCCAAGACATTTCTGTCCACTGGGTGTGCGTCAGAACTTCCATGGCTGGAAAAGACGTAAAAAACAAATGAGATATTTGTAGCAAAAAATGTATATATAACTAAGAAGGGACCAACAGAAAGAAGCTGCTAGTGAATCCAAAGATGGTTCTTTTTTTGAAGGGTGATTCAAGGATATTGAAGCTAAGTTTATCGACGTTGGTTCTCCTCAGTTTGGCTTTAGCTGTACTTTGTGTTGATGAATATAGCAGAGAAGAGTTCCCTCGAGGTTTCGTTTTCGGAGCTGCAACGTCGGCCTATCAGGTCAGTGTCCATCCTTTGTTTCTTTTTAATCGTAAGTATGAATCCTGGTGGCATCATTTGAGTTCCAGAGGCGATCAAAATGAACGAAAGAATGAAGCTTTTTGAGTACGAGAATTCGGGGCCGTGTTTATCTGCTGAATGATTTTGGAAGGTGGAAGGAGCGGTGAACGAGGATGGTAGGAGTCCTAGCGTATTCGACACGTTTACTCATCAAGGTAGTTTCTATCTCCGAGCCCTTTAATTGTTGGCGAGACTGCTGCTGTTACGATCAGTGCGTTATGTGATTCTGTTCTTATTTAATGCAGGAGGAGCACATGGACAAACAGGAGATGTAGCTGCTGATCAGTATCACAAATACAAGGTTCAACAACTTTCTTCCTATAGATCGAACCGATGAGACTAAATAGAACAAATGTTCTCCAGCCCTGAAAGTTTTGGGACGTAAGATTTATCTTAAACCGAATGTTGCAGGAAGATGTTCAACTTATGGTTCAAACTGGGTTGGAGGCCTATAGATTTTCCATCTCATGGCCAAGACTTATCCCAAGTATTGATTTCTTGTTTTAAAATTTTAAAACTTGTTAATTGAGTGAATTCTCAGTATATGATTGATCACTCTTTGGCTGGCGTTTCTTGGTGCGGCCAGACGGAAGGGGACCGGTGAATCCCAAGGGCTTGAAGTACTACAATAATCTCATTGACGAACTTGTTAGCAATGGTATGTTTCATGCTGAAGTTTAAGTACTTGCAACTTCTAAAACTTGCTATGAGAAATTAGTCCCTTCCTCGTTCTAATCTGTTGGTGAAGCAGGAATTCAGCCGCACGTCACTTTATTCCATTATGACCTTCCACAGGCACTTGAAGACGAGTACGAGGGATGGCTCAGCCGGAGAATTGTGTATGTTCCTGTCTGACTCCCTTACATGCCTGATCTTTCACTCTCAGTGCGAAGATTGTTAAATCAGAAAATGTATGTGGGGATGCAGGAAAGACTTCACAGCTTATGCAGAAGTGTGCTTTAGGGAGTTCGGTGACAGAGTTAAGCACTGGACGACTCTTAACGAACCCAACGCTTTGGCCGTATTTGCTTATGGCTTGGGAATGTTGCCTCCTAGCCGATGCTCTCCACCTAGATCTCGATTCTTCAATTGTTCCAATGGCAACTCCTCAACAGAGCCATACTTGGTGGCTCATCATGCAGTATTGGCTCATGCATCAGCTGCGAGGTTATACAAAAATAAGTATCAGGTATCACTGACTATTCGATAGATCCTCGACCTTAACAAATTCGACAGTTCCCTATAATTACAACATCCTTTTGACATGACCTGCAGGCCAAACAAGACGGAGTTATAGGGTGCAGCGCCTTAACGTTTGGCTTTTTCCCTTCGACAAATTCATCCGAGGATCTAATGGCAGTTCAAAGAGCCAACGATTTTTTAGTTGGCCTGTAAATTGATACCTTCTTCCTCAGCTTACATCTTGATACCTTCTTCCTCAGCTTACATCTATAGTTTACCTTCAGCTTGGAGCAGCATTGCAAATTTATACGAGCCGTTTTCTTCTCCGTGATGCTCGCAGGATAATGCATCCCATAGTGCATGGAGACTATCCCAAATCAGTGAAAAGAAATGCCGGCTCCAGGCTCCCAGCATTCACAGAGCAGGAAGCAAAGCTAGTTAAGGGTTCATTTGACTTTCTGGGAGTAATTCATTATATTGGAATACCGGTGAAAGATTCTCCCGACAGCCTAAATTTGGAGCCAAGGGACGTTTTCACAGACATAGCAATTACTATTCCCTGTAAGTTTCTTCTTCTCCAAAAATCTGTTACAAATTTTGTAGCCTAGAGCAAGCTTTAGTCTATCAGCTAAATTTTTTTTCTTTTTTCCGCACGGTGCTTCAGAAATTTACTGCTGCAACTTGATAGGAACAATATATTTGCTCTAGTCAGTGTTGAGTGAAATCTCAAAATACTAAGAGAACCAAGTTGGTCAAATCATCCGAATTCGAGGTTTATTTACTCTTGCAACTTTTAGAATTTCTTGCCTGTAATTCTGTTTGTTTAACGTCAAAATTTTTCGCAGTTAACTACTCTAATATCTCAAAGGGAAGCCAAATGGAGGTAAGAGCAAGGCCAATGTAATGGATTAGGCATTAAATCTTTGAAATGGTTCAGTTCTTCACTAGCTCGGGTTTTCAATTCTCAGTTGCCTATAACACCTTCGTCGATACAAGCAGATCTAAACTACTTCAAGCAAACATATGGCAACCCTCCCATTTACATTCTTGAAAATGGTAATTCCCTTCCTTTATGTTACCCACATGTTATATGTAATGAGCAGCTAGTAACAAAAGTTCTAGTTCATGTGTCTGCATCAAAGTTCTTAATAAAACTTCACTTTCTATGGCAGGTCAAGTGACGCCGCACAATGCATCATTAGAAGACCATTCGAGAGTTAACTATCTGCGTGCCTATATCGGGGCCGTGCTTGATACAATCAGGTATGCTATGAGATGAAGATAATATATCTAGTTTCTGGTAAAGGAATGTGAAATGTCCGAGTTTATATGAAATAATACTGATCACACAATGTTTGTGTCGTGTATGGCTCTCGGAAGGGAGGGGTCGAATGTTAAAGGATACTTCGTGTGGTCGTTCATGGACGTGTTTGAGCTGCAGAGCGGATGGGATATAAGCTTCGGCCTGTACTACGTGGATTTGGACGATCAAGAGCTAAGAAGGTACCCGAAACGCTCTGCTCTGTGGTATGCAGGCTTTCTCAAGGGAGAAGCGGTCAGCTCAAATGCATCTATCCAACTGATGAAGAAAGACACGTCTTCTCTGATGATGTCTCGAGTTTATTAGTCTCTTCATATGCAGTGTCGTGGTCTATCTGAAACAAAATCAAGTGTTGTAAAACTATAATCCACAGTATATCGTGTGTGGATTCTCTTTTTCATGCATGGAACTTTTCTGGACTTCAAATTGCATGGAACTAATTTATATATTATTAACCATGATATATAAACTCGAGTTTAGAATCAAGGTGTAGGTTCGATACGACTCCAGGACCAGAGACTTACTGGTTGCACATAGACTCTTTCTTACTTGATTCAGACGAGCATCGGTCACCTCGTATCTAATGCCAATTTGGTTTGGTCGAAAGTTGATAATGTGTTATGTTCGGATTCCAAAGTATGTGATGATAGGATTGGCAATTACATAGATGGAGGGAAACAATAGTTAAATTACAACATCTTTTAACGTACAAACTTTACAGTTATGTGGCCAAAAGGCCATATTCACCCCAAATGTACAAAATCTGCCATCACGGATTACATACACTTCGAATTCAAAGATATGAAGTTTAATGACGTGGTTCCTAGATATTTGCAACCATACTTCGGGTCTTCTAAATCTACAATAGGCACACGCGATCGATAAACTGCCTCACGCAGACCAGCGGATTCAATCCGAGCTTTACCTACCAGGCGTGAAAATGATTTGGCAATGAGCTTTCTCCTTCGTGCTGATTCAAGCCTATCAGACTTGGAACAACAAAGAAGCCGCCACCAGGGTCCTGCTGAGGAACTGGAGGCACTGCTGTGGAAAACCCGTGAGAGCCTTCGAATCTGCCGATGCCATGAACCACGACAGGGGAAGGCATGCCAGGCAAACTGGCGGGTTGCAGCCTATGATGAAATGCATGGGAAACTTGAATTCTTTCATGGGTATGAGAAAAAGGATGGCGAGGAACAGCAGAAGAGACAAGTGAGCCACCGGATACAGGGCCAGACCTGAACAGTACAAGAGCAGCATTAGTTTTAAGGATAAAACTGCAAATGGATCAAAAGACTTCACAGTATCTGCATACTTATTACAGAGGAAAATAGATTCAAGAAATGCACGACTTTTTTTCCTTCTCCATAGTGGACTCTTAAATATCATACAAGCAACACCAGTTCTAGAAGACGTGAAGCTGGAACGTAAATATTCTGAAAATTGTAAATATTCTGAAAACGTACTAGGACACGAAATTCTATCTGGCAAGTGAGCTCAAAGAAAACAATCAGAAACGCATGTAAAATGCAGTGTGATGTAAGAACGAAGAAACAATAATGTCATTTGTTAGGACACAACTGAAAAACAAAAATGAAAATGAAAAAAAGATATCAGTGATAAAAAAACCAGTGCTCACCTATAACCAAACAAAAACGGGTGTGCAAAAGCCGTGGACCTCATCCTGGCATCATGTTCAGCACTAGATGGTCGCATTGTCATATGAGGAATTGCAGCTGGATCAGAACCATTAACATGGCCATTCGAAACAAAGGGAGGGGAATGGCCATCTCGACTGCGATGGTGGACATTGAGAGCCGGAATACGACGATGGCTGAAGTACCCATTGTGTCCCGATAGGCTATTCCAGTTATTGTTCAAGTTAGGATCATCGGTTGTATCACTAGTCTCGGATGAGATTGCTGGCACTGGTGGTCCGGCAGAAGCAACATTTGAGTGAGCCACAGAAGATGTAGCATTATTTTGAGCATACCCAGAATGAAATCCCCTTGAATCATGATCTGCATGAACAAAAAAGATTTGAAGCCTAGATTCATGTAGGTAGAAGCTTCCGCCGACTTATTTCATACACAGTTATACTTACAGGTGGTCGATGGTGACTCTACCTCCCTGAAATACGTAGAGTATCAACATGTCAGATAAAACAACAAAGAACCCAATTGACGAGACAACAGCTATCAGCACAGATAAGCAAATGATACACACTGAAACACTCGATTTCCTCATTGTTTCTCAGCAGTATGATTGTGATACTAAAAAATCATGGATATCTAGGGACCCTGGTGCTTGGGAGTACAAGTTACGACTCACAAGAATAAACATGAAACACACTTTTGAGTCGCCAAAGTTAAAGACCTGGTAAAATTTAAGTGGAAGGAAAGCAAGTTTTGAATGACACAAATAAGGGGAATCACTAGGTCCAAAAGCAAGAAACAAGATGCTAGCTGCCGCCTCAACCTAAAAGTGCAAATTGCTAAAGAGTACATTTATATGTAAATGCATGGACAGAGGTTCAAGCGTGCAAAGGAAGCAAGGTTCTAACATGGAAACATGAAAAATATAAGGAATATAAACCAGCATCATTCATGCTTACTCAAAAGAGGAACCAACCCTCGCCAATTCACCAAACGGGCACCAACGGAATCTATAATGCTGACAAAGAACCAGGAAACAGAAACAAATCAAACTAGATATCACGAAAATCAAAGACAAATTAACAAGCTCAATGGTTTATCTCTTGGATAGAAGAAGCAACAACAAAGCAACCGAAAGTTAACAGTTGATTTACCATTCCGGGATGGCCAAAGAAGTGGAAGTCCTCATCAGGAATCATATCATCCATGCTCAACTCGGGCACGGAGCAAGACGAGCCACTGGCATACAGCCACTGACCTTTCTCGACCTGCCGACAATTCGGGCACTGCATTGATCCCTTCATATTGAATGCCGAACCAATACAATCTGAAAACAATCAGGACCAGTCCAGTCCCGTCCCCGCATTAGGGTCCCAATCAAGGTCCACGCGGCCTATTTCGAACCCAAAGTTCCAATCTTTTCGAATTAAAACACCCAAAAACCCGAAACAAAAAATGCGACGGGAATCAACAACAAGGACCAGGAGGAGGAGGAGGAAGAAGAAGAAGAAGAACAGATAGATACCCAGATGGAATTCGTGGCCGCATTGCAGCTTAGCCCTGGATCTGCCCACATTATCCAAAACCAGCTCCAAGCAGATAGAACACGACACTCCCGCAGTCAACGGCGATTCGTCACCGCCGCCGGTGGTCTCCCGGCCAGCAACATCTCCCTCCGTGGGGTCCACCATCTTGGTTCCTTTCCCCCCTCACCGCCACCAAATCTAGAGCCCGGAAGAAAGATTCTCTCCTTCCAAAATTCCTTTATCTTCTGGTTGCAGTTTTCCCGATTCTGCTTGATTAAAGGTTTTCCCGTGGGCGGGTTTCGGAAAGGGGAGAGAGAACTGAGTGGAAAATTATTTTGATTATTATTAGTTTATTACCCGGTTATTGAAGTTTGGTGTGTGTTTCGGCTGTCTTTGGGTTAATTAATTATATTTTAATTTTTTTAAGGACATAACATAACACTTTTTACTAGGCTGTCTGGTCCGAGCTGTCAGGTTTACGTGGTGGGCAGACTTCGTTGGACCTAATTTGCTATAAATTAATAAAACTGCTTTTTTTTAGGGAGAGAGAGAGAGGATGAAGCATATACGTTGTTCCCACTGTGAGTGAGCATATATACCCATATCTGATGTCTAAATCTAAATTCGAATTTTTTTTTGGATTTGGATTCCGATAATTTTGTATTCGGATTTTAATTATTCAAAATTTTTAATTCAGATACGAATTCGAATTCGGATAGAAAAAATGTAAGTCTGGATTATCCGAACTAAAAAATTATATTACTGGCCCAGCAACCTATGTAGCCCAACATTCCAAGTTGGGAGCAACCCAATTAGCCCATCAACTCAATTAAAAAAGGTATTTTGGTTTCCTACCCGCGGCAACCCAAAATCAACCCTTACCAGTCCAAAAATTAGTCTCATATCTTCAAACCTAATTTCCAATTTTACGGCGTTCGTCATCTTTGTGCGCAACCTCAATGAAGGGTGGTTTCTTATTCTACTTTGATGTTGTCTTTTTTTTTTTAATCTGATAGTTTGGATTATCTGAATCCGTATCAAAAAAAGTTTGGATATAGAATAATTTATTATTCGTATTCGGATACTAAAATAATCACTTCGGATAGTTCAGATTCGGATAATCTGAATGCTCAAAATTCCTACTACTGTTATGTTCCGGTGATGTACTTTTAGTTCTACTTATTCTTTTGACTACTTCTCATCTTCCTTCTAACCAAACCCACCCTATTAATAGTCCAAACAATAAGAATCCAAATAGTAAAAAATTTTAAATTCTCTAATTTTTCTCAAAAATATTTATGTACTAGTCTTACAAATAGAAAAGATACCATAACGAATAGAAAATTTATGGCCATTTAATGACTCTACTCATACTTTAGTTCACGGTTTGATTCATACCTTATGCTTGATTCTAGAAAATTTTCATTATCACATAAATTTTGATATTATATATACAATTTAAATAAATTTTGTACATTTCATGCATTACATATCAACATTCAATAGACATTTAAATAACATAAAATTTTATAATTTAAATTAAATGACACAAAATTTTTCCTTAAGTAGATAAACAATTCAATAAAAAAATAGAGAAAAGCGCAGCTCTAGTATATCATCCTTCAAAATATCTTTTGAGTTAGTTTCGAACAACATAATAAATATGTGAAGATTGCTCATAAAATATATAAATAAAAAATTGGTATTATATGTATTTCAAATTTAGAGTTAATATATGTATATATATTATAGATAAAAAGGTCTAATTAGGGTCCAAAATAGTAAAAAAGGATAACGATAGAATGTTCATAAGATTCATACATACTCTAGACTCTATCAGTGACTCGTGCCGATAGTCTACACTAGACCCATTAAAAATCAACATACTCATAGACCTACGGATACAAGTAGGAACAACCTACGAGATATGTATTTCCTTTTCCAAAGGACACAAATAAGGTTGACACAACATTAGTACGTAATAGAGGTACACAACAACTAGCACATTCTTTAAGTCTCAGTAGTTTATAACCCAAACACACATTCAATTGGCAATGCTTAATAACACAAAAGCATTGGTACGTAAAATTTACGTCAGTATGCAAACGTTTGAAACGATAGTGAAATACATACAAGGACTAAAGCACAGACTCTTTTATTCAATATAAATAGGACACCACCAAGCGCAGTTTAGTGTTTGATTTTAGGCCTCTTCACGATCATCACCGAGCAGTGAGCATGGTGAGCGCAGTAATCACTTACACTACCAAGAACAGCCCTGCACACCAGAAATCGGAAACTCGAAGTCATAAGAAAAAATAATCAAGTTGATTGACCCATTTAATCCAGTTTGCATTGCTTCGGTTATGGAATTGAATGAGCAATGCGAGGGAAAGGACAAGCTAAGAAGTGAAGAAGTGTTTTTTTCAACTAGGCTGAAGATAAACAGGAACAGAGGGCGACAGGGTGGATCCAAATTCGATCATGAAGATTTAATCGGCAATAGAAACACCGCCAAGATGAGAATTTCTAATCGAATGTTTCACTTAACAAAATAATTCACAACTCTTAACAGCATGATCATCGAATATGATGATTCGATGAACGATAGAACAAGCAAGTCAAAGAGCCAACCAATTAATATTATAGAATTCAATATTGTTATGCAAGAGAAACCATTAGTGTAGCAAGGTGACATACCTTTTGATTGCTCCATAACCATGACTACCCACAACCAGCACAGAAGCATGGTGCTTTTCAACAGCCTCGCAAAGAACATTCCGAGCATCACCTTCAACCGCTTCGCATGCTGCATCAGTCACCTGCAAAACGAACTAACTTATCAGCAAACAGACGAAAGTTAACGAAATGTGCAATTGATTTGGACCCCGGATTCCCAAGAACCCATTACTGGATCATTGTGATTGGCGTTGGAGCATTGGTTAAGAACATAGTTTCTCTATAGGACATAGCAAATGACAGCCTCCGCACTAAACCATATACAACACGGTACAATCCTAAAGCACGAATCGGTACAATCCTCATCGCTTAGCCATCTTTTATTTCGAAAAACGAATCAAAATCTGTTTAATTGAAATTCCGAGTCGAAAATATCCAATTCGGAAAGATCTCCCGCACTATATTTGCATTAGATAAGCAACAAGACACATGACCTGATAAATTATCTAGTACTGTCGGAGGATTCGATAAGTTAATTCCTATAGATGTCTATTCACCCGTTATCCACCAAAATCAAAGGCGGTTATAGATGCTAAAACAAAACTTCGTAAGAAAATCGTTCGACAACTTATGAAGATCGAATTAAGTCTCGTGGATAGATACCGATTTGCTAACGCAGATTTGATTGGCCTTGTCTACCACTCTTCCAGCTATCCTCTTCAAATCCGCGTCCACGTAAGGCAAAACCTCCGCTGCCCCTTCATCGCACAATTTTAAAATTTTAAATTTCCACGAAAAGAAATTAGAAACTAACTTCCACGCTTTTCTAAGAGAGAAAAAAAACTAAGATAATTACCGGGGCCGGCGAGACCGACGACGGAGGTGGGGGTGGGCTTGGCGGTTACGACGACGAGCTTGAAGGGGTAGGCGGGAGCGAACGGAGCGAAGAAGTGATCGAGCGCCCACTCCAGCGCGTACATGCTGTGCTCGCTGTCGTCCACTCCCACCACCATCACTTGCTTCTCCGACGTCGTAGATGCCATCTCTCTCTCTCTCTCTCTCTCTCTCCTCTTCTCTTTCTCCTCCTTGTTTCTTCTGCGTTCACTTTATAGTAGTGATTGCCAGATAACGTGGATCGACTGGCGCAGACGAGGACAGAGTGTCCCACTCGCGGAGGGACCGTTCGTGCTGTTGGCGTGATTAAAACGTCGGCGTTTCCGTGGTTTCTAGTTTGGGATAAGTTCATTTTAGTACCCTGTAGTTGCACCTGTTTTGCCTGGAGTACCATGTGGTTCTAAATTGGTATTTTAGTACCTTGTGGTTGACCACCTATTTTCCGGGCAGGTCCAAGGCAGCTACCCTTCCAAACTCGCCCGAAACGACGTCGTTTTGAGATGACGTGGAGGACACGTGGCAGATCACTTTTTTAAGTTAAAGCTGATATGTAGTATGGCAAATTACCTAATCAATCCCTGACCTCCTCTATCCTCCTCCTCCCTCTCTCACCCTCTCCACCTCCTACACTCTTTCTCCCCCTCGACCAGATGACAACAAAAATATTCAGTAGGTTAAAGATGCAGCTACCGCCCTACAACGCAGCCACCGCCCCAAAAATCCTTAACCCACAGCGCCAACGGAGTCAACCACCCCACCAGATTCTGCTCCATTTTTGAAATACGATGTCGTACCCCAGAAAAGGAGCACGAATCATCACCGTGGGAGGCAAAGGAACATCTCTCTCCTCCTCTGCTGTCTACGCCGTGGCAACCGGCTTCGCCAGCATCCGCTGGACTCCAGCGCCCTCGACCATCTCTCCTGCCACGCCGCCTGTACGGACCCCAAGCTCCGGAAGCCCCAATTTCTGATCATCGAAACCCTAGTCCCTGTCACCGCCTGCGCCTCCCTTGTCTTCCTCCTCAGCAAGCTCCTCCCCTTCCCCAGTGTCCCCGCCTCCCTCCCCGTCCTCATCGCCGACGTGCTCAACTTGAATTTGGCGAGTTGACGGAGGAGGTGTGCCATGTTGTTGAGACCTCGGGGGTGGAGTTGTATGGTATTTGCGCTCTGGTGGACCATGAGTTGGCCGCCTTAGTTTCGGTCATTGGGGTGGTGGCTGTATTGTCGTGGATTCCGACCTCGACCAGATGACATACTACATTAAAGATGGAGGAGGAGAGAGAGGGGGGAGAAAGAGAGTAGGAGGTGGAGAGGGTGAGAGAGGGAGGAGGAGGATAGAGGAGGTCAGGGATTGATTGTGTAATTTGTCATACTACACATCAGCTTTAACTTAAGAAAGTCATCTGCCACATGTCCTCCACGCCATCTCAAAACGATGTCATTTCGGGCGAGTTTGGACGGGTAGCTGCCCTGGACCTGCCCGAAAAATAGGTGGTCAACCACAGGGTACTAAAATACCAATTTAGAACCATATAGTACTCCAGGTGAAATAGGTGCAACTATAGGGTATTAAAATAAACTTATCCCTTCTAGTTTCTCTGCCCGTGGTGATTTCGGTTTCTCGGGCGGGACCAATCATTGGTCAGCGAACAGAATCCTAATTGGTTACACACAGTAAGTCATAATGGAATCGTTGACTTGGACGGTTACCGAACCGAAACTCTCACGACCGCAAATTTTCTTGTTAGTTTCGTTTCTCAAAAACCAAAAATTCACTATTTTTTTGAATACTCTTCTTTTGCCACAATTTCACCCTTATCCGGAAGTTATAACAAGAAGTCCAAGATTTGTTGTCCTGGCACAACTTAGCCCTATCATGCTAGGTCACAAACCAGATAGTCTTAGGCTAAAATTGATTCGTTTAAGAATATATCGAACAGAAGTCTTACTTATATCAAAAAATATTGAAAAAATTGTTTTGACTACAAATATTTTAAAAAAGCCAAAATTCTGTTTTTGGAATACAAGTTTTGACTATTATTTTGCCACTTCTTCTGAACTATAACTGGAGGCTTAGAACCATATTCACCCTAAGAAAAATCTTTCTATCAAGAAGATAAGGACTTATCAATATATAAGACATTTTAGACATAATAATATTAGTGGAGGAATATGGGACAAAAAACAAACGCACTTGGTTTCAGAATACTTTTTTGGTTTTGCAAACCAAATAGAATGATGGATACCATTCTTCAAAAATTATACCATCTATTCATAATTCTCTCTTATATCTATAAATAATCTATCTCAATAAACTTAAGAGAAATATGTAAGGTTTTGATTACTTTGGAATTAAGAATATATAACTTATTTTTTTCCCAAAAAAATTCTAAAAATATTTTAAAAGTGGAACTTTGTAACCGGAAGTTCTTCGAACCATCCCGGAACATTATTTGAAGGTTCCAAAAAATGGTTCCACCTTTTCGGAACCGTATAACCGGAGGTTTCGGAACCATAACCGAGGTCGCTGGTGGTGCACTATTTAGATTTTTTCGCCTATACTATTGAGTTTTAATGTACTTTTTTCATCCAAGATGTTTGAAATTTCACAAATCTACAAAACAACCCTGAGTTTTTCTCCCCAGATCAAAATGGTTTTAATGAGTGTGTGATCAAATTAGAGAATGTTATCCATCCTCTAATTCCATAAAGTAGAAAGCACCGTATACGTTGGAATCGGAACATAGCACATTACCAACTTGCGACCGAACCAAATTGGCATTAGATACGAGGTGATCACTCCACTTGAGGGAATGTTGCAGAGGAAGCTTCTGTCTTGAGTTGGATAGTTGCATCAAATGAGCTGACCGTTCCTCCCTTGAGAAACTTGGCGTACCAATGCGCGGAGAGCTTCGGGTACCTTCTCAACTCCGGATCGTCCAGATCCACGTAGTACAGGGCGAAGCTTGAATCCCAGCCTGTCAGTATCTCGAACACGTCCAAGAACGAACAAACAAAGTACCCTTTCACATTTGATCCTCCCCTGCAAGGACATAAGATCACCAAACGAAATGAGTTGTAGCATTTTCATACATAATAAGATCGGATCAGACTAGAACGATGTTCTCATCCGATTAACATACGTGATTGCGTCAAGCAAGGTCCCGATGTAGGCGTGCAGATACTCGACTCTGGAACATTGTGTCGGCCCATTTGGCCTGCACAAGTAGTCCAGTTTTGTCATCTGAAATAACATGTATATACTACTGGTAAGGAGAGGAAGGGACAACCATTTTCAAGAATATAAATCGGAGGGTTGTCGTAAGTTTTCTTGAAGTAGTCCAGCACGACTTGCATCGACCAAGACGTTATAGGGTACTGAGAAGTGGAAGATCAGGTTAGTCATGCTGCTTATGGGATGAACTATACTGTTGAACACTGTCCAATTCATGGCTTTGCTCTTACCTCGGTCTGGTCACCGTCGTGCTTTGAGAAATTGTCACCCCCGACTGCAACAATTCGAAAGTTTTATGAACACAAACACAATGAAGAAGTTGCAGTAATCAGAGAGTGAGAAACTTACGGAAGAAGTCAGTTGCCATGTCAGCAGATCCGAATTAAGCCTGTCGGGGTAATCTTTCACTGGGCGTCCGCTGTAATGAATGACCCCCAGAAAGTCAAATGAACCCTTGATTAGCTTTGCTTCCTCCTCCGTGAAGACTGGAAGCCTAGAGCCAGCATTCTTTTTCACTGTCTCGGGATAATCTCCATAGACCAGAGGATTCACGAGCCTGCCAACATCGTCAGCGAGAAATAAATGCTCACAGAAGGTTCAAGTGTTGCTTTGAGACATACAGAGAACACAACTTACAGGCCAACTAGAAAGTCATTGGCTCTTTGAGCTGCCATTATGTCGGCTGTCGAATTCGCCGAAGGAACAAGACCATATGTGAAAACGCTGCACCCGATGGATCCATTATGCTTGGCCTGCACGAACAAAAACGCAAAGTTAAACCGTGGACTCCCCTGCCTCTGCACTGGCATGGCTTGTGCAAATGGGAGGTCATACCTGATACTTTCTTTGGTACAACCTCGCAGCTGTTGCATGTGACAAAACTGCATGATGAGCTACCAAGTATGGCTCAATGGAGGAGTTGCCTTCTGAGCAGTTCAAAAAATTGGATGGAGGAGAGCATCGGTTAGGAGGCAACATTCCCGCGTCATATGCGAAGAGAGCCAAGGCATTGGGCTCGTTCAGGGTAGTCCAGTGCTTCACCCTGTCGCCAAACTCTCTAAAACACACATCTGCATAAGCTGCAAAATCTTCCCTGCATCCACACACATACATGCATTTCCCGATTGACATCATCCGGGCGGCGAGAGCACGGAAGTGACGAGATCAAGGGACATACACAATTTTCCGGCTGAGCCATCCTCCATACTCATCTTCAAGTACTTGTGGGAGGTCGTAATGGAACAATGTGACGTGCGGCTGGATTCCTGCAAGCGTATGAGCCCTCAGAAACTGGAATCCTTGTTAGAGTCTTAACTTGGGTTCAATTAATATGTACCGTTGCTAACAATTTCGTTGATGAGATTATTGTAGTACTTCAATCCTTTAGGATTTACCGGTCCCCTGCCATCTGCAAGCACAAAAAAAACATCAGCTGAAGTGTGATCAATTGGTGAAGCTCCTAGAATCCAAAACAAGAATCCATACCCGGGATAAGTCTAGGCCATGCGATGGAAAATCTATAGGCCTCCAACCCAGTTTGTACCATAAGCTGGACATCTTCCTGCATCATTAGGTAAAGATCTTCAAATCCCAAATTCATTCCGGAACCCGAAAAAGAAAGCTAGGTTGAACCTTGTATTTGTACATCTGCAGTCTGTCCACGCATGCCTCCTGGATTAAACAAGAACATAAACCATTACGCTTCTACTTGTAATATCAGCAGATATATCACCAAACAAACTAAGATAGAAATGACCTCGATGAGTGAAAGTGTCGAATATGCTCCGACTCCTACCATCCTCGTCCACTGCTCCTTCCACCTTTCAAAAGCATTGCAGCTTGTTCACCACCATAGATAACTAAATGGTCCCTCCCTAGTTCCTACCCAAACATCTAAGTTTCCGGGGCTTAAACCCGAACAGGAGTCGCTCATTCGGACCAATTGAGATAGATAGCATTGGAACAGGTAAGAAAAGAACAAGACGGATGTTAGCTGGCTGACCTGATAACCTGAGGTTGCAGCTCCGAAAATGAAGCCAGGAGGGAAGTCTCCTTTGCTATATTCATCCACACCAGTTGCTGCGATGACCAACTTCAACAGAAGCAAGATCACTGTTAGGAATTACGCAACTTAGAGAACAAATCGCGCAAAGAACATGGACGCAAGAGATAACGTGGTTCGGCCTAATGCCTACGTCCACGAAGAGAAAGGAGAACTTTTATTGATGACTTTCCGAGCCACAAAGCCATACCAAAACCTAGGTCAGATTAGGAGTCCAAAACCTAGTCAGAATAGGAACAGTAATAGGAAATAAATCTTTCCTATTTCTCGCCATCCCAACAATCTCCACCTTGGCGAGAAATCATCTCGTGGAAGAACCATGAATCTCCACCCGAACTTCAACAAGCTCCACCTTGACAAAACACCGCCCCATGAAGAACCATGAGATCTTGCAAAACTAATCCGACTCTCCCGACTCTATCTCGGACCATAGATAACTGCATCAATAAGACCATCTCAACTTTCTCTTCACCTTTTGTTCAATCACTTGGAGCCAGCCTCCAAACTCGAGCTTCTGAGCTTGCTTGGCCTATTTCCTCCAATCTCCATTGAACCCCAACTAGCAAATCCACCTGCTAAAGCAACCTTGCGACCAATAGACACGCCCTCTATTTTTCAGTCAGCCCCATGCTCTGCAACCTCGAACTGCTTTTCCGCTGGACCTTCTTGCCTCAAACCAATGCTACATGTCATAGCATACAAAGGGCAACCTTTTGTTCCACTAAGTAAAACCCTCGACATGCCTCGAACTCTACTGTTCGGCCTTGAGTGAGATACCCGATTCGCCCGTGGTATCACCAATGGCTTCGCATGCCCAATGCAAAACCTATCCAACACCTTTGACGTGTACGTCCCTTTAGACAACCATAGCAGGGCCCAGCTAACAATGTTTCTCTGCAACAACCATGGTTTCTTGCCAACTATGCCTCCACAAAATAACTATAGCTTGCTATCCATGTCTTCGCGAATCCCAACTACACTCAAACCATCCATGTCAAGCCTTTGCTCCCTCATACGAACCAACCTCATATGACCTGAGCTTTTTTCTACTTTATCAGACCCATTGATGTGACTCCATCTACAATAATGTTCCCCACTAACCTGTAAGTATTCTCTTTCACCCTTCATCCCTACCATCACATCCTTCTCCACCTTCATTAGCATACCTTTATAACTATCACTGTTATAATCCAAGGTCCCTAATGAAAAGAGATTACCAGGATGCATTGGACTTGATAAGACAGAAAGTCAGTCACCATCCGACCCGTCTGAATATGTGGCCATGGTTGTGGATGCCGATCCCTAGTTTGTCCTGGATAGTCCCCTTCATGGGCCCTTCTCAGCACTTGAAACCACTTCTATTGAACTTCTTTGACTCCGACCTGGATCCTCTTCCACAACCCAGCTGGTGGCTCCTCATCATCCGCCAAGCACAAGCGAATCTTCGCTACCGCCTTGGCCTCCAACTCCTCCCACTTTTGCTCCTCCATCTTCTCGGACTTTTTCTCCGAGAGCGCGATGACCATCCCTTGTTGCACGAGGAGTTCCTTGACACGCCTTTGCCATAACCCAAAATTTGATGAACCATCAAACTTCACAAGAGCAAACTTCGCGCCGTCCGTCATCCTCCAACCCAAGCTCTTGATACCAATTGTTAGGAATTCAGCAAATAGGGAACAAACGCGCAAAGAACACGGACGCAAGAGTTTACGTGGTTCGGCCTAATGCCTACATCCACGGGGAGAAAGGAGAACTTTTATTGATGAGTTTTCGAGCCACAAAGCCATACAAAAAATCTAGGGTAACATGTATTTATATAGATACAAACCCTTGGTGTACAAGTAATCTATCTAGGTCAGATTAGGAGTCCAAAACCTAGTCAGAATAGAAACAGGAATAGGAAATAAATATTTTCTATTTCTCGCTATCCCAACAATCACCAAACTAAACCTCAACATCCTTGGTTTGGTTGGACTAACTGGCACCCTCTCGATTTATGACAATAAATCAGCTCCCTTCCGGTACATGCCCTATCCATTTTTTAATACCATTCGATATTCGATCAAATAGGTCGACTAACTCAAATTAGAGTCTTATGATATATTTGAAAAATGTCAAAACTCTTTTTAACACTGTATTCCAAAGATTCGAATTCGAGACTCATTTAAACTAAAATAACATCATGAACCGTCGATTTAAATATTTGTTGGTATATACTCTATCTTCTTCTATTTATACAAAAATGAACACGAGAAAAAGAATAGACATATATAAATGTAAAATATGTAAAGATGAATAAATATTCTACACTTTCCCATCTCTTCTCGAGAAAGAGGTGCGCTATTTCTTTGCAAAATTGTTCTTCCGCTGCACGGATTTCTTGAGAAACAAAGGGGATTCTGTGGGCAAAACAAATGCAAGTGAACTTGAAGATATCCATCTGATCCTATATGTATTACAATAAAAAGGAAAGCCCGACCCCATCCCAATGTTTTCAAAGCGGAAGGCAGAATCTCGGATAGTGAAATTCTTTTTCCTTTCCGCAGGGAAAACCGCATCTTTTGGCGTAACGGGTTATTCCTTACCTTGGGACCAAATTGGTTATTGGGCAGTCAAAATTGTTCTGAACGCCGCGTAACATCATCTTCAATCCACAGATACGATAAGAAGCACCCCTCAATCGATAGGTGACCTAAGCCAAATAATACATCATGAGCTATCTAAAATGAAGATGGGGTTAGGGCCCAAATGCGTCCTCCGCCATACACCTATGCCCGTTACGTGCCTAAATAGAAAACAAAGTTGCACAAATAAAGGCATCCGCATAATGAACTCCTTGTTTTCGATAAGTCATTGTCTTGTCACGGAAGTTGTGACGTACATCGTGGAGCAAAAAATTATGCCTGAATTTTTATAATCTCATTTTAAAAAAATCAAATTCTTTATCGCTTAATTAATTTTGATTATAGCACGTTGTCACAAGGGGATCTATGAGTAGCATTTCAAGTGTCAGCGTCTTTTTTTTGTTTCTTTCTACTAATAGGTAGGATTTTGGCTTACCTTGTGAGTAAAAATTTTTTCTCACAAAAATTAAGTATTAATTTGCATGTATGGCTCAACCATTAGTCTAGGAATAATTGATGTAGATTTGTGGCTTTCAAACATAAATTGGCTACTTTAGACTAAACAAAACGATGGTTTTAGTAAATTAAGAAAGTGTGGGCTTCATATCATTTGCAACTTAATTAACAGATTAGTTTAGGGTTTAATTTAGAATATGCTATGGTCCGTATGTTTCTAGTGCAACTAAATAAAATTTTTGTCATTAATTAGGCTTAAATAAACTAATTAGTGTTGGAGAGAATCTCACATCGAAAGTTGCAAGTGGGTTGGGTCTGTTTATAAGGGTGGATGATCCACCTACTCACAACCTTAAGGTTTTGGATAGGATATAGAAATTCCTATAAGGTATCAGAGCCAATTACTCTAACGAGACACATGGTCTGTTGTGCTCGTACGGCCCGCCTTTGAAAGCACGAGAGGCAGTGTGAAGCCCGTGCAAATTTCAGCCCGATGGACTTCGTTTGAAGGGACATGTTGGAGAAAATCTCTCATCAAAAATTGCAAATAGGTTGGGACCCCTTTATAAGGGTGGATAATCCGCCTACTCATAACCTTAAAGTTTTTGGTAGGATATGAAAATTCATATAAATTAGTAGTCCCACAGCTAACTCTTTTCATAATCTTACTATTTACCAACCATACAACCACTCATTAGATAACTACTGATCACCTATTAGGATCGCTCCGCAATAAGTAAATAATTACTTGGTTAATTGGTACATTTTTTTTTTTAGGCGAAAAGAAACTTTATTACTCAAAGAAACGAAAAAGTTACAGGAAGGGAAAAAGAAAACAGGAGAGAAGCCAAACACAAAGGCCGAATAGAAAACCGCAAAACAGCAAGCCTATCGCCATAAAGAAGAACTCGACCCTACAAACTTGAGGGATAGCGAGGCCGATGAAGGAAACAATGATCTAAAGCGATCAAACGCGGCGCATCAAAAGTCCACCTCATACTCCAGCCAACGTAGATCCTTACTGGCATAGGTAGTCCCAGCCTGCTTCCGCGCTTGAAAGCGAGTGTTCTTGGCAGGTGGTAAAGTTGATTCTTCCATGTCCGGCTGAGAATCCGCCTCGTCCGCCCAATTGTTCTTCATCTTCTTCGTAATCGAACCCATGAACTTCAACGAGTCCGGAAGATCATCGTTGTTAGAAAAAACAACAACCCCATTGCCCTCTTGACCTGGGATAGGCATGGGATCTGTAGTAGGTAAAGCAGAGGCGCTGCCCAAAATAGATGTGGACGGTCCCGGTATTATTGGGGTTCCCTTGCCAAGGAAACCCGGTTTCAAACCTTTATGCTTGGAGCCCTTTGAACCGAATGAGCTAGTAGGTAAAATCCCGCCCGTTGCAACATATGCTGCCTTCCTAGCTTCAACTATTGCCAAATCCTCAGGAGACAGTGATGCCAATAACTCAGCCGAGGAAGGGCCATTCTTGCGCCCCTTTTTCTTGCCCGATGATGACCTAGGCTTAGAACCCGATGAGTCAGTCACATGTGAAGCTGGCGTCAACGGCTCTATTATAATCGGGCCTAAAGATACCTGACCTGTATCTTGGGAGGGCGAAACCTCCTCAATCATTACACCACAATCCCCCTCTAAGTTATTTGTACTTGGCATTGGAGACTGCTTAGGAACTTCATCAAGCACCATCAACTGGACCAAATCATTCTGACCTGTACTTAATGGAGAACATTTATCACCCGGTAGAGTTTCACCCTCTTTGTCACCAGGTAGAGTTTCACCCTCTTCCCTCGCATCATCAGGGACCTGAAGTACCACCGAATCACCATCCTCTTGATCCTCCTCTTCGCGTACTACCTGTTGCACAAAATTTTCCAATACAGTAATAAGGGCAAGAGATGAGCACTCCTCAACTTCAATGCTGGTTGGTGAACTAGGGGAGCACTCATTCTTTTGTTGCCACACCTGCTTCCCCACGGACCTCTTGGGACCCTCAACCCGTGGGTGCAGTTTTCGGCAAGAGTCTAAATCATGACCAATGATTTTGCAATGCTCGCAGAAAAGAGGCAAATTCTCGTACACCACATCAACTAAGACCGTGCCCTCTTCAAGCTTCAATACAACTTCTTTCCGACGAGGCTTGGACATGTCTAGTTCCACCAAAACCCGTACCAAAGCGCCATTAAACCTATTTAATGCAGTCAAGTCTGATCGAATGGGGTTACCAATGGCCGCAGCTAGTCCAAGTATGATATCATTAGCGACATGCTCCATGCTCAACCCCCCTAATGTAATCCATACCTTTGTAAGAGTCGAGGAAACCTTCGTGGGCTTAAAATAGGGTACCCATGGCTGCAAGTAAAGACATCCCTGAGGAAGTCTCCAATCAGAAGAGCTCCAGACCACGTCCTTATCTTGCTCCTTCTCAAACTGAAAACCAAAGTACCCTAGGCCAAGAGGAAGCAACTTCCACGCTTGCACAGACCAAACTTTGGAGATAGCAGCTTTCAAGTCAAATGTTGAGCAAGGTTTGGTGCCTCTCGGCATCACTAACCTTCCAATCAAAGTGCGCTTCCCAAAATTTGCACAAACTGATGATCTATCTGCATTCAATTCAACGACCATATGCTCGCCATCGAAGACTGGCTTAATATACGTACCTTCTTGGACCCGGTCAGATCGCGGGTGGAGTGCGGCTGCGTAGGACATCTTCTTCATGGCGTTCTCCGCTGGAGCCTTAGGAGTCGGTGTCACAGTAGTCTCCGCAACCCCATCTTTGCTCGCTTGTATATCTCCCGAAGGTGTAGGCCTCGCACCCTCCGCAGCCTGCCCCACACCCTCTGTCAACCCACGAGCCAGCGCCTGTGAAGGGTTACCGACTAATGGGGCAAGGGAGGTGTAGAACTGGTGAAGGAGAGGAAGGATGCTGGATTGAAGCGAATCCATCCCTAGCGAAGGGCAGGGATTAAGCGACGGCGGCTGAAAACCTCCATCTGAGGATCTCAACGAGGCCGTTGAAGACATCGGAACAGCAGCGACGGTGGTGGAACACGAAGCCCTAGCCGAGGGAAACATTAATTAATACATAACGAAACCGGAGGGGTGGTCGTAGAGACCAACCCCTCTGGCAGCCACGGGGGGGGAGGTTGGGGGCTCGGGAAAGGTGCGGGATGGGGGGAGGGGGGGCGGGGGAGGTCGGGGGAGGGGGAGAGCGGGAGGGGGAGAGCTGGGGAGGGGGGTAGAGCGGGGGGAGGTCGGGGGAGGGGGGAGAGCGGGAGGGGGAGATCTGGGGAGGGGGGGAGAGCGGGGGAGGTCGGGGGAGGAAGGAGAGCGGGGGAGGTCGGGGGAGGGGGGAGAGGGGGAGGGGGAGGTCGGGGGAGGGGGGAGAGCGGGGGAGGTCGGGGGATTAAGTTTAATTATATTCCTAATTTAGGTGATGAAATTAGATTATGTACTAAGCTCGTTAACCAATTCATAATCATTGAGATATGAAATTATCTTTGTGAGAAGCCTCTTTCCCATTAGCAGGTCTCTCTTGCTCCCTTGGAATATGGTCCACCATGGACACGTGTTTTATCCTTGCACCATCATAACATAGTTCTGATACTAACGATTGCGAATAACTTTTTCACGTAAGCTATCCGTGTAATACTCATGTTATCCTAGCAGTAACTTATTCTCATCAACTCTAAAAAAAATCATAAACATGAGAGAAAACACACAAGTATGCAATCCAATTGTGGGAATACTTTTTGACTGTTTAACTTTGAGATTTTGAGAAATTTACAAAGTGAAGGGTTGAGTTTACAAATGAGGCTTGTGCCTATATAAACTAGTTTCTAGCGACCCAAGAGCCACTGCCATTCAATACATGAAATAATCGAAAACTTGCCACCATGGAAGATTCTAGTAAAGTGACTCGTTGCCTATCATGGAGTATTCTAAAATAGCCTTCTTTTCTACCATGAAGAATTCTAGAGAATCTATTGTCCTTTCGCGGAGAACTCTAGAAGACTCTCAATCCTTATGCTACGTTCTTTGATGTGCCTTGGAGGATTATGTCATCCGCAAATCTCCTGGCGTCCATCGGATATTTGAACCTTTGAAAAATAAGGACGTGACATAAGTGTGACGGACAAATTCTCTCATGTAAGCTATCCGCACGTCATTCCTGTTTTCACTAGCCAAAGTCAGCTAGTCCCATTAATTCTCAACTCTAAACTACGAAGAGGAGAGAAAATAGAATTTGTGAGAACACTTGTATATTACTCAACTAAAAAAATTTTGAGAGATAATTACAAATGAGGGTGATAAGTCTCTTATACACTCACAGAAAGCTCCTAAATTAATGCTACCTACCACCTAACTCATAATTATAACTTTCATCTACCAATTATTATCTACCATGGAATATTCTCGAATACCCTACAACATTCTGTAGAACAATCTAAATACTCTTTATTTTTCCACGGAGATAGTGTGTGATTATTTTGATATCAAGTTACTTTGATTGTCCTGGAATTGTATACGTATATTAGGAGTCGTGTCTAGCAAGTAGGTTGTTGCTAACGATTAGATTTGATTCTTCCTTGCGTGATATTTCGTTAGGCTTAATATCTTATGTATTTTGTCTTCCGCGTGTTTACGCTTAATGAAGTAGCAGCTTCAAGAAAATGACTTGTCAATTTTGAATCCGAACTTTTTCCTAGGGTAATTTTTAATTGAAGTTCAAACTGTAGTAATTATATAGTTGCAGTCTGCCTCAAAACCGTTGTTGCGTGTAGCCGTATATCAAATAATTTTAAAAAAAATAAATCGCTTATTTGAAAAAATCAATATTTTCTATTATTTCAGCAAATATAATTAATTCGATTACTTTCCAACACTGTGATAATTATATATGGTATAGTCTACCTTGGATTCATATTCTGTATCCTTATATCAAATAATTTCAAAAAATTAATCGCTTATTGAAGAAAAATATTCACCGATCATTATGCAGTACACACAATTAAAGTATAACCGCGTTGGAGCCATTCAAAGGTAATTGTCAACGGAGACAAACCAAAAAAAAAAAAGAAGCGTCTGTTTCAGATTACAGCAATCGCAATTTCTTCAGAGATACACCCTTCAAAAAAAAAATTCTTCAGAGCATATCTTTCCCCCGGGCCCAAGCGTGGACATTTTTTTTATGGTTAATTTTTCTTTATTAAATAATAATAGCATATAATATTTACACGATCGTTGACCCCGCCCCCAAAAGGAGCGGGTGGATCAAGTGCAGAACGCACAAGCCTATTCTTCACCATCCAGAATTCAATCGTAGCCATTTTTTTGAAAGGTAAATGTTGTATTACTTCTCAAAAAAAAATTAAAATATTATACCAAACTGTACCGAAATACAGCTCCACAGTTACTAGATAAACAGCTATCAGGGCTAAGCGATAATAGACGTTGTTTAGTACACACCAAAAATCCCACAGTTTATACGCCAAAAAAATTCCCCAAAACTCCTAAAAGCATAATCAACGACGGCCAAACATCAAGGAGGGTCAAAATACTTGACTCGGCCAATTCCACACGCCAATTCCTTGAATCGTAGAAGAGTCGTTGAATAGTCTTCCACCAAAGAAAGACCCACTTGCAAGGCGGTGTTCAAAGCCTCAGTTGCTTGCTCCTCAGCTCGCACATCGTCACTAACCTCCGGAACCACAGGATCGACAACAAAAGGCGGAGCAGCTTGATCAACTGAAGGCAAGGACAGAGGTTTAATCTTTACCTTTCGTAACAGAATCTTCTTTAGGGCCGCCGTTTTGCTTGTGATTTGTGTCTCAATTCAGGAATGGAAAGAGAAAACTTAACAGGAAAGAGAGAGAGAAAATGCACAATTTTTTCCGCTTCTTCCGCCATAACCTCCTCCATGATCTATTATTTTTGAAATTCAAAATCACTCATGCTCTTCCTTCTTCTTTTCGAGACTCCAAATCACTCCCGCTCTTCCTCCTTTTTCTCGAGACCCCTTTTTTTAGCTCATACAAGTTTAATATTTCAAGACAACAAGACATGCATGTGATATTTTATATATCATGCCAATTAACACAACCAACCATGCTTGTTGCCTTTCCTATATTATGTCTTTTATCAAACATGCATGTTATGTTCCTATATTATGTAATTTTTCACACTAAAATACGTCTGTTCTGTTTTCAATATCATGTTATTTAACACAACTTGGGGTGAGCATTCGGTATATACCAATCCCGAATACCGAAAATACCGAATACCAAATTACGAAAAAAATCTATACCGATTCCGAACCGAAATTATTTTGGTATCTACCGAATACCAAATTAAAATTTTGGTATTATACCGAAAATCCTAAAAATACCAAAATTTGCAAAAAATAATTAAACGAAACCCTAATTCCTAAATCAAAACCGCTTCAACCTCACCTCTTTTTTCCTTGAGAGCAACACCAACGTTATTAAGTTCTTATGCCTCTACAGCATCCCCAAAATTCACAATCTAATTAGATAGAAATCAGCACTCATCAACTGAAACAAATTCATAACATTGACATGCATCAACTGAAAACTTAAATTAGACACAAACTCACAATCCATTGCAAAACCCTCAAAATATGAAATCCTAAATAAATAAAAACTAATTAGAACAAGTCAGAGAGAGGAAAGGAGAGGAGCGTGGTGGAAGAGGGTGGCCACGATGGTCGCCGATTGCTGTCTCGTGGTGGTGGCTTGCCGGAGTGGGAAATGTGTGGGTTAAAGAAGAAAAAGAATAGAAGGAGGCGTTCACTGTAAGGAGGGAGTGGGTTTTTTTTCTTATATATATAGGTTGGTAAACTTACACTTTAGTACTTCAGAATTTTTGGTATTACCACAATAATATCGATATATACCAAAATTCTACCGAATACCGAATTTATCAAAATTTTCAAAAAGACCCTACTGAATTAAATCCTGATTATCGAACTCCTAAATACCAAAAAAAATACGGTAATACCGAATACCATTTGCACACCCCTAAACACAACAGGACATTCCTATTTTACTTTTGATATTATGCCATTGAACACCACAACACATGCCTCTTATGTTTTCGATAGCATGCCAGTTATTACAACATTACATGCCAGTACTGTTCTCAATAACATGCCATTTAACACAAGAGTACATGCATGTACTATATTCAATATCATGCCATTTAACACATCAAGACTTGTCTTTATGGAGATGCCAAAAATCAGTTTACCTTTAGAGAGATGCATATTGAACCGTATTTGCTATCTCCTTTACTACATTCATGCCATTTATTTGATATCAGTGATAAGAAATGGAAACCGATTAAAATGGTTACATGATCTTCTCTTTTGGAATAGGAAATTGTGTTTATTAGAGATATTATTTCCATAACTGCCTCATTTTTCTAATTAATATGGCGGGTTGTTTAAACCTATTTTACCAATTTTACCCCTGTCTTGTTTCCATCAGAACAGGACAAAATATTTTATTATATACCCAATCCAGCCTCCCCCAAGGGAAAGGTGACCACTCCAAGAAATCGTGACCCCACTCCCATGCGAATGGTGATCCCCCATAACAGTACGAGATTGTAGTCAAGACCTCATTAAAAATTTTATTTTTGAGAAATCTAGACGAAAAAAGCATAATAGAAAAAAAGATATCTCAATATTAGCCACCTATATATTTTGAAAACTTTTTTGAAAAAAGTACAATTATAGTACCTGTGATTTCGAGAATTTTGCGTCATGATCTTAAACTTCGTAAATTCAATTGGTGATCCTGTGGTTGACACTTTTTTTTGCGACAGAGGCTCGGGAAGGGTCAGGAGTAAATCATCTATATCGAACCTAGTTGGTAATATGAGGTGGTACACCATATCATTTTTTTTCCGGTTGGCTATATGAGGTGGCACAAAATTAAATATTTTTTTCAATCCCATATTTTTATAGTTTTTTAAAAGCTCCTCCTCTCTCTCCCCTCTCTTCTTCTTCTTCTTCTTCCTCCATCTCTCTCCACTCCTCCTCCTCCTCTTCTTCCTCCCCTTTCTCACCTCTCTCATTCCTTCATAAAACCTTCACAATCCATTAACCCAAGACCACAACCCATACTTTCTCCTCTGACGGCTGCCTCCTCAGCTTCTATAAGGTAATTTTCAACCCTCTGATTGACCATTTTGCCTCTGGGGAACCATGAGGTGTTAATGCCGTGAAAGTATACAGGTGGTGCCTTATATGGATATCACCAATGTGTATCCTTATTTGCAACCTAAGCATTCTGGAAGGAAATTCCCAAGGGAGACGACGAGCTTGGGTACCATATGCAAGGAGTTGCTCGGGATTACTCTTTCCAAGGTTTGTATTGGACAACCAAGATCTCTATGAGTTAGGTTCTTGGGTTAATGGATTGTGAAGGTTTTATGGAGGAAGAAGAGAGGTGAGAGAGAGGAGGAGGAGGAGGAGAAGAAGAAGAAGAAGAAGAAGAAGAAGAAGAAGGAGGAGGAGGAGGAGCTGAGAGAGATGGAGGAAGAAAAAGAAGAAGAAGAGAGGTGAGAGAGAGAGTTTTTTAAAAAACTATAAAAAATATGGGTTTGAAAATGATATTTAATTTTATGCCATCTCAAATAGCCAACTGGAAATTTTTTTTGACGTGGATTGCCAACTAGGTTCGGAATAGATACTTTGTCTTTGACCCTTCCCGAGCTTCTGTCGCAAAAAAATGTGTCAAGCACATGATCATCAATTGACTTTACGAAGTTCAAAATCATGAAACAAAATTCTGAAAATCACAGGTACTATAATTGTACTTTTCCCAACTTTATTTATACCATTCAATACCCAAATTTACTGACTGACTAATCCAGATTCGAGACAGGTGAGACTTTTGAAAGGTGACAAACTTTTCTTAATAAATATTTAATACTGCTATAATTTTAATGACTTGAACTCGAAATCTAATTAAAATAGAACAACATCAATTAATAATGATATTTATTAATCCTAGATCCCAAGCAAGGAAAAGCTTGCTTCAGTCATAGTATATTCTGGCTTCAATAAGGTCTAGTATCTATAAATTATTTCCACTCCGTCAATATCAGAGTCGACATAAAATAAAGAAACTTTATATTTAATTCAGTAGTATGTGTTTTTTTAATTTCTCATGTAGCTGTTTTGGTGGAAGACAATTCAAAACTAAATTTTCTAACCCTTATACGTATGCTCAATCAATTACAATGTATAAAATCATTGAATGATGCTATTAGAAATCACACATTTAGTAATTAACCCTCACCTGATATATAATACTTGTAGTTGTACTTGTAGGGTTTAGGGTTAAATTATTTAATGCCAAAAAACACTGAACTAATGATATCTTTGTTCTAGTTTAACTAAGAGTTTCGAGTTCGAGTCGTTTAGAACATAATAATGCTAAATACTTACTAAAATAATTTTATCACATTTCAAAAATATCACCCGACTTTAACCCAGATGATTGAAAAAAATTAGACTTAATAGCCAACTAATGTCTATGCGGGTGTTATAGCCGTCTTTCGTCTAATTACTAATTAGCGAAGTCCTATGAAGAAACTTCAAGGAAGCGGAGCTGGTGACATGCCCCGCGCAGGCCAACCAATGGATAAACGCAAATGGACTTTTTCTTAAAGAAAATATTTGGCCGATTCCGTGAGTACGTTTACGGTTACAACACACCTAATTTTAATAAAACTTATCTTAATTTAAATATAAATTGATTTTTTTTATCATTGAATATAAATTTGTTGACCATAATTTCTGTTCAAAACAGCCAGCTTCTCTTTTTTTTTATTTTTGCATTCCTGTTTCTTATTCAACGGGCCGGGAAGTTAGAACCAAAAAATATAACATCATGATTCACTTCAACTTCCCGCAACATATTTATAGGATATCGAATGGAAATGGTATCAAAATAATTAATTATTGGATTTTGTTATGTAATTCACTCATAAATTAGAAGTTTGGAGGATATCGACTGAAAAATGGTAGTTTTCGGACATCACTAGAGCGAAATTAACATATAACTCCTTGCATTCTTATTTAAAATACATAATTACATTTCCAAGGTCTCAAATGTGCATAAAATTAAATCTTTCTGTTAAATAAAACATTTCTCTACTGTCCATATAAAGAAAATCACAAGTGATTTTTCAAATAATATTTTTATGTTGTAAGATTTGAAAAATCGAACTCCTCTTCGTCGGTTCTTGTTGAGTCGCAACGCATATGTGGTTCAATATCTTTCAGTTGATATCTACGTTAGCGATATTATAGTCTAATTTTTCACTTTCTTTAAGAAATTAATCTTGACAAATATAATTGACGTTAACGTTACCATTACTTTTCAACAGTATAAAACCTATGTTATAACTTTCATCTATAAATATTATGTCGTTTTAGCTATACGTTTGTTTTTAATATCTAAAAAATTAACCTTGGTCAAAGAAAGAAGCGACAAACTCCATCGTCACCCACCATCAAGATAAAATCTACGAACCCACCCACGAGAAGAAAAGAGAAAGGACTCGGGAAACTGTGTGCCGTGTCCGTGTTCGCATTAATTGCTCCATCCGATTAAAGCTCCCTTCGTTTCGTTGGGTTCTCTCTGCGTAGGAGATGAGGGATGAAGTTCTGCAAGAAGTATCAGGAGTACATGCAAGGGCAAGACAAGGGTCTGCCTGGGGTGGAGTTCAAGAAGCTTAAGAAGATCCTCAAGAGGTGCAGGGCTGAGTTGGATGCCCATCATCATCAGCTTCTGCTTGGTGGGTCCCATGAAGATGATGATCATCAGCTTGTGCTTGGTGGGTCCCATGAAGATGATGATCATCATCATCTGTCTTGTCCTCAGCACTGCCCGGGTATGTATATGCATGAAAGTTCCAGTCTTTAAGGGCTTTTGAGACTGTATATATTTACTTCATACAATTTTTTGGATTTAAATTTTTGGTCCTTTTCCATTGTATGTGTCATTTGGAGGAAATTGATTGAATTTGTGGTGAATTGGTTTAAGTTGTGAATAGGGTCGGCTGCTTGTGTGCGAGGATGATCAAAATATATGGTATTAGGAGAAAAGCTGGCTCCTTTGCATTTAGTATCAATTTTCCGGTGTACGGAAGATCCTGGTTCCCTGTGGAATTTATAGTCTTTAAGGAGCTTTGTCTTTGTTGAGATGAGATACGAGTTTGCGACTCGGTCTTACGGGAAAAAAATGCGATGGTGAATAACCATTATAGCTAGATTGTTGAGGCTATATTGGTGATTAAAACCTTTGATTTGGTGCTTAAGATGAGAGAGCTGAAAGCGGATTGGTGTATCTATTTTCGTTTGAGGCCTTTCGTTCCACATCCAAACTGGGATCTTCCCTGCTATATGTTCTTTCTCATTATTTGGATTTCTATTTGCTTAAACAACAGATGAAAGTTTCACGCTTTCTTTTCTTTTTCCATTGAAGTTGTTGTTTCTTTCTATGCTCATGTTTTCCAAAATTGAATTTGCAGTGTGTGATGGAACCTTCTTTCCTTCCCTCCTGGAAGAAATGTCTGCAGTAGTTGGCTGCTTCAATAAGCGAGCGCAGAAATTGCTTGAACTGCACCTGGCTTCTGGCATCCGCAAGTACTTTATATGGGTCAGGGGCAAACTGCAAGGAAACCATAATGCTCTGATCCAAGAAGGCAAGGATCTGGTTACTTATGCATTGATAAATGCCATTGCAGTTCGCAAAATCCTGAAAAAATATGATAAGGTACGCCCTTCTCTGTTGCTTTCTTATGTTTGTAACCACTGACTTGTGGTGCTGCTCTTCGATCAGGTGTGCTAATGTATATGTTCTCGTGCTTGGTACAGATTCATGTCTCTAAGCAAGGGCAGGCCTTCAAGTCACAATTTCAAAGTATGCACATCGAGATTCTGCAATCCCCGTGGCTTTGTGAACTTATGGCTTTCCACATCAATTTGAGGCAAACTAAAGTCAACTCAAACAAAACGCCTGCATTGTTTGAGGGTTGTTCCCTAATATTTAATGATGATAAGCCATCGCTCGCGTGCGAGCTATTTGATTCAGTCAAGGTTGACATCGACTTGACCTGCTCTATATGCCTGGTGAGTAGCTGGAGTCCATGTAGTGAAGAAACATATTTAATATTCTCTATCGTCATGTTGAATAAAATATTTATATCCCACCTAAATTCTTAATCAGCTACCAAAAAATCCTAAATGACTTATTTCCTTGGAGAAGAGGAGACTTGAAGCTTATTGGCTGCAATCCACTCAAGGCCAATAACTGCCTGCTAGCCTGAATTATTTACATAAAGGATCCAAATTGATCTGATGAAAGAAAAAAAAAAGCTGTTTAATTCTGTTCTGTCAGTCTTCAGATACGTTAGACTTCACGCCTCTTTTCTCCATGTAAATATATTCTGTTTAAATCTGAACTTGCATTGTTGAATTTCGCACCTGTCAGAACCCGAATATGGAAATTAAGCCATTGATCTTGATATAATGGAACCATACGAGAGTCTGTGATGCAATTTTATTCATGAGGGATTTCTTTTTTTTCTTATCAGGATACGGTGTTTGATCCAGTCTCTCTCACGTGTGGCCATATATTCTGTTACATATGTGCTTGTTCTGCTGCTTCTGTTACCATTGTTGATGGGCTAAAAGCAGCAGAGCCGAAAGAGAAATGCCCTCTTTGCCGTCAGGTTAGTAACATACAACTTCGCAATGTTCGTCTTGGTCGTTTTGCATGAATGTTAACCAAGTTGAATTGCAAAAACAATTTCCACGAGTTCCATCAATCTGACATTCCCAAGTTAACCTTCCCCGGGGATACAAATTTGTCATGGAAAGTCCACAAGAGGGTACAGTTTGATTTGCACGAAACTAACTAGAACTTGGTTAGATTCGATTTCGATTGAACTCACACGCTTTTGTCACTTACTATTCAGCGGAGAGTATATGCAGATGCTGTATGCTTGGAGGAACTCAGCATTTTACTAAGCCATAGGTAAAATCTCTGCAAGAGATTCCATGTTAGAGAATAAAATATTGCTTTAACTTGAAGAGAAAGCTAACGCTTGCTTGCTTGCTTCGTGATCATTAGTTGCCCTGAATACTGGGAGAAGCGACTTCAATCCGAAAGGTTGGAGAGGGTACGACAGGCTAAACAACATTGGGAATCTCAGTGCAGGGCATTCATGGGCGTCTAATCAACCGATAATTTAATTTCTTGCTTAACTCCGCTGCTAAACAACGATAATTTCCTGTCATTCTGGACTTCCTGCTTAACTGTAACCTTAAAAATATACTTTGTCAAGCTTGGTTAGTTGTTTTTTTTCTAACTTTTTTTAAAATAAATGATGGATCCATGGATCTAAACAAGATCTTATCTAGGTCCAATGCATCTGGATTTGAATCTGGATCTACTTTCAAAAAAGTGGATTAGAGTCTAGTTGATCCGGGGGCGGATTTGGTGGGGACTGGGCTAGTCCTCATTTATGGGGATTAACTCAAACCAATATTACTATATATGCAAATTAATATTACTTCACATGTAAATCAATATCACTTCATATGTAAACCAGCTTCTTGCAAACCAATATCATTTCACATGCAAACTAATATCACTTCACATGTAAACCAATATCATTTCACATGTAAACCAATATCATCTGGTAGGTTATTTACTATCAAACTTAAAGATAATCAAATCTGACGGTCCAAAATGTAGTTCTCACATGTGGACAAATTTTCTTTAGTCCTTATTCAATCTGGTAAATAGTTTATCCATGTTTAGTCAGATTTGATTTGGCCTATTGCCTTTTGGCTAGCTCAACTTTAATACAATTGGGCAAGTTTCAAATAAATATAACTTCAGGTCAGGATAAAGTTTTTTTTATTTCGTAAATCTGGGTTCTTTACGGGAGAGGATCGAGGACTCGGGACAAAATGGTCGGGCTTACGAGTCACCCGCAAACCAAAATGATCGGCTTACGAAAATACTCAAGTTATTCGGGTTTGTTTAAATATTCTTAAAAATTCTCATGTTTGTAAAATACGCACCGACGTCTTTTTTGTTTGATTTTATTATACTTTTGGGTCTCTAAATAAATTTTTTTGTTATTGAAATGACAAAAATACCTTAGAAAAAAAAACCGGCTGAGATTATATCTTCTTCTCCGATGACCAATACCGCCATTATCTCTCCCAAATCCACCTCGCCGCCTCTCCAATGGCCAATTTCCCAATTTTGGGACGACGATGTTTCTTATCACGTCGAGCAACTGCACAATCTCCATCCGAAACACTAGCACCCCCTCCGAAATTGGCCTTCGTGTTGGAACCTGCACAAGCGATAGGCGCGGGTTTGGCTATGCTAACTCCGGTGGGTATCCTAATCCTAAACCCGTCCGCCGCAGCCACCGGGGGACCCAAAGCAGCGTGGTTCTGGTTAAAAAGGTTCCTATTCTGAGCATATAGATCGCCGTTCTTATACCCATTGTCTTCTTCCTCGTCGTTGTCTTCTGCTCCGTCGCTATATCCCGCGGCGGTGCGCTTATCGGGATCCCGGGGCCCTTCTCCATGGAGTCCAAGCGCTTGGAGTGGACCCAGGAGGCGGAGAAGCGGGAGACGGGCACGGACTTGGCGTGCTAGATCTCGGCCTGATAGCGCCACTGGATGGAGGTCTTGGGCTGGGAGACGCCAGGGCAGTTGAGGCTCACGGCTTCGGGGACGAGGTTGAAGGTATGATTTTTTAGGGAGATATTACTTCGATTAATGATTAGGAAATTAGGAGGAGTGGGTTGTTGAAATTAATTGTTGAAGTTAAGGGATGATTTTAATTGAAATTAATTGTTGATTTTAATTGAAGTTTTAGATTTGTCGAAGAAAGACGACGGAGGAAGGAGGAGGAGAAAGAGAAATGATGTCAGTATTTTTTTATTTTTTTAGTGGTATTTTGGTCATTTTATTGACAAAAATAAAAATAAAAGTTGTTCACGTGCGTCAGAGACTCGAAAGTATAATAAAATCAAATAAGAGAGATGTCGGCATATATTTTACAAACAGGAAGAACTTTTAAATATATTTAAATAAACTCGAAGAACTTAAGAATAATTTTTCAAAATACTATTCAGAATGGATATTGATAGAATTCTTTTAGAATTTCGATATTCAGTAAACAAAATACGGTATTTATCGAATGCACGAGCCTCAAAATCACCCAACGGTAGAAGTCCTGCCCAGAGATGATCTCACACCGTCGGATCCCTTATTAGATCGTCCGACTCCTCTCCCCACGACCCCGGACCTAAAAGTAAAAAACCCAGTCCCTACAAAATTACAACCAACTCCCTAATGTTATCCCAGAAACCTGTAGAAAGTACTACCCTCCCTCCTTTTCTACATTTCTTTTCCAATTAAAGCCAAAAACCCACACGACACGGGACGGTTTCTGTTTTAAAAGTGTCCTCCTTTCTTCCAACGCTCCTAGGGTTTCTATCAACACCACGCTTCTCTCTCACTCTTCCTCCTTCACTCACAATGATGTAAGCTTTTGCCTCTTTCCGTTTTAAGTTTTGGGGGGGTTTTTACCTTTGACTGTGGCGAGTTGACGTGTTTAGGGTTTTGGTTATTAGTTATTTGGGAGTGAAGTTGGGATTAATCGCTTAGTGAGCTACTTAGTAGATTAGTGACCCGTTTAATTGCGCCGTTTAGGTTAATCGCGTGCCTTGAAGCTGTTTCGGGTTTGGCTGTTGCTGTTTTTTGTGCCTAGATATGGTTTTGACGGTTTGCTGGGTGGTTGCAGTCGTCATCCTGAGGTGAAGTGGGCACAGAGGGTGGACAAAGTCTTCATTACAGTGTTATTGCCGGATGCTAAGAATGCCAAGGTCGATCTCGAGCCCGAAGGCGTGTTCACGTTCTCCGCCACTGCCGGAGCAGGGGACGTCCCTTACGAGTTGAAGCTGGATCTTCATGATAAGGTCAATGTGGAGGTATGGTGCTCTGTGATTAGGCAATACATTCTCACGTGTTCCTTTTCGTCCTACACATGCCCTGGTTTGCTATTGTTCTCGAGGCCGCTAATGCTTCTTCTGCCAACTGTCGATTAGTACTTGTGTTGTTAGTGGTCTGGGTCAAAATGGCCACGCCTCGTGTTGTCCGGGTGTACAGAAAAGTCTCCTGGATCTCTTGGATTTAATGCAGAATAACAGTTTTTTTTTTTGGGTACTTGCTATTGTGGTATGGTTTGGTCGTGGATGTACTCACCATACTGTTGTGGTGGTCCGGGTGAAGTATGTGCCACATTTTGTCAGGGTACTAAGATCATTCTGAGATCCCACTTGTAGTTGGGAGTATCTTACTGTGTCATCACTGCCTTGCCATATTTTATGATTTATTTTTACTGGAAAATCTTGATCACGGCTTTTTGTTACAAGGATGGCCTGCGGGGCTAGTAAATTTAGCATTTTCCAATTGTGCTCACGTTATTTTTAATTGGGTTTGGAGGTGTGTACATGTCTGTACTCTTAACTGTCTTCACTCTCCAGGAAAGCAAAATTAACATTGGAGTGAGAAGTATATTCTGCATAGTTGAGAAAGCCGAGCAAGGTTGGTGGAAGAAGCTACTGCGTGGAGATGGCAAGCCTCCCCATTATATCAAAGTAGATTGGGACAAGTGGGTTGATGAAGACGAGGACACTGGTACTGGTATGTTCGAAGCTGTTTTCAAGTTGTCTAGTTTCTGAATTAGTCTCTTCTTGGTATTCCTACTCTTGGTTTTGACCTACTGGGTTGAATTTTTTATTTAGGTCCCGGTGATATGGATTTGGGAGGGATGGATTTTTCGGTAAGTTAATGTCCTTTAGATTGATTGTAATTTTTAAATATCCACTACGCAATTTGCATAGTGATTCTATTGCTAATATGTTGTGCAGAACTTTGGTAACATGGGCATGGGCATGCCTGGCATGGGAATGCCTGGGATGGGCGGTGATGACATGGGTGAATTTGAGGACAGTGATGATGAAGGTGACTGTCTTTCTTGATCATTAAACATCATTGTTTCTATGCAAAAAGGAGTGTCCAAAAAGCAAGTCTCGTCTGTTATTGCCGTAACATTTTAGCTGGTCTTTGACCACGATCTAAAATTTGACGCCTCGCTACCTAATGCAAACATCCTGCTGGTTCACCTTGATTTCCCCCCTATGTCTAGATTGCTACATAACGATTGAACAAAAACATTGTTTGAATTGGCAGACCAAGAAGAAATCAGCAAGCCGGAAGGTGGTGCAGCTGCAGAAGGAGAAAAGAGTAAAGTTGAAGAAGTGAAGGAAGCCTAGGCAAGCACAAATCACCGTTTGTTGAATGTGCTACTAAGACAAATTAGCATGTACTTTCCCGCGAGATCTATAGGTCTTAATGACTGGTTCAAAGATGCTTTTTTTTTCTCTGATAGAAGTGAAACATGCGCCGACTATTTGGTCCTGGCGTGGTTGTTAATTTGTGCTTTATGACGGCCCTTGCGTCTTCTTTTCCACGGATTAGAGTGCTGTACTTGATCTGCCTAATGGAGGCTCCCTTTGAACAAGACAAATGTCTACAACCGAGTCCCATTTCATTTATCCGACTAGAAAAGAATGTAATTGTCCTAGCAAGCTGCTGATTGGGATTTGTCGGATCAAGGTTTAACTCTCTTATGGAGATTCTTGTCTGAACTTTGCACATTGCTCGTTGGGAGTTTTCCTATCAGGCTCATAAATCATGTATGGAAGTGGTTCTTGGTCTTGGCTCCGAGTATAAATGTTGGTTAAATTAGAATATACTTTTTCCTTTAATTATATCAATAATCGAACAAAATAAAAAAAACAGTCGAGTGTCATTCAAATTTTTTGAGTTGGTTTCATCGATGTTATTCATGAAATGTTTGGTATATTAATAAAGAAAATAAACATTATATGACTCAAATTTTGAGTGAGTATATAGATTACTATGAATAAAATGTCATATTATGATGATCCATAAAAAGTAGGGTCTAAAATAAGATAAAATTAAAAGAGTGTAGAATCCTATTGATCCATTTCATAACCTAGATCCTACCGCTAAAAATGAACAATGTTCACACCCACAAAATATGTATAAAGTCCAACCGGATATATATAATTATTTCTACCATCCCTAAAACATCAATTTCATGGTTCAGAACTGAATTGTGACTCGGGCTAAACTGTCTTTTAAGGGTTAGTCATTTTTTTTAGAATGAAGGGTTACTCATTTTGAGATGGACCCGGAACTAATAACCAACCACCCATCTAAATAGATTTTCCCATGTTCATAAAAATTTAAGCCACAATTAGATTGGACAGAATCAAGCAAAATGTTGATGAAGAATTTAAAAAAGGTTATACAAGCTCCTGCAGTTGTTCTGATACTACCTAGCCCCTGCATCACACGACGGGAAGAACATCGAGTCCACCGGGCAAGGAAACAGCATCCCCCACATGAAAGTTGGGCGTAAGATGCCTCTAATAGTCGCAAACTCGCCCCCCAAGTCCCGCCCCCGACCGATTTGATCCTATCCACGGCCTCGCCCTGCTCCTATTACAAAAAGGAAAAAATGAAGCATAAGTACCAAAAATATTCAAGTACTGGCTCTGGCTGCAGTGCCAGTGCCTAATTTACAATGTCAGTGAAACCACCAAAACTTATGAAAGCACATAAGGGCGTTCTATAATTTATAACCGCGACAGATGCAAGATGCAAGCTTCAGACAAGCACAAGATCATATTTATCAGCACAAGATTAGGCACTAACCTCTACTTAAACCAGTCTTTCCACCTGGAACACCTCTGCCACGGCCTCCCTTAGCACCTCCATCGTCAAAGCCACGACCACCAATCCCCTTTGCAGGCCTTCCACCAGGACCATCTTCTCTACCCCCCCTTCCTCTTCCACGACCAACTCCGGGGGGCTTCCGATCTGCAAATAACATCCACAATCTAAGAAGTCGAAGAACGGCTAATTTTTCAAAAGCGGGCCAAGTAAAAGAGAAGAATTTAGAAATGATACCTCCGCGGCTCTTGGTTTCTTCCTGAACTTTATCGATCACCTGAAATTCAAAACAATAACTAATAAGTCACACAATACACTTGAACAGTTACATGAAATAATGCAACAAATCTAGTAGCAGTTGAATGACTGATTTCTTTGAAAAAATGGCTTCCTGTGCAAATTGATAGAAAAGTATCGGCAGATGAATCTCTTTTTCTACACTTCTGAAGGGGCATAAAGATAGGAAAAATCCATTGAACAAATATCTTCTAAATCAGAGATAGGAGTCTTCAAAACATAGAACAAAAGGCTGACATCAATATCTTCCAGCATTATCCATATTACGAATAATAGCCGATAAGAGAGGATCGGAATGCACAACTTTTCTCATTAAAAGAATTGGATTCATGCACTTCTGGATATCTTGATCAAATGAGTCATTAGATGCAAGAAAGCCCAATCAGAAAGCTTGGAAAAGAAAATAGACAATTTGGTCTGCAACTTTATTCAAAGAGGCAGAACAGAAGTGCATAATAATTCAATGACAATTGATATCCATAAGAGTTTAATGTCAACAACAAGAATTTCTTTGGAGCATGAAATTACCTCATCAGGAACTCGAAGGTACTTGATGGTATTTCCACGAATATAACATTCGGGCATCCGCCAAAACCTATCACCATCCTGCAGAAGGAATTCGACCAAAACCCAAATCCAACATCAGAAATGACAAATGACATTTCAAACTTCACCAGCATACTTGCTCCAAGGCCAAAGTGGTAAAAAGGCAGAACGTACCTTTGAGGTACATATAACTTCGCGAAGATGAATATTCATCCAGGTGTCGCAGTTGACCAAGTGACCATTGTAAGTCTCCCCATTCTTCAACTCCACCAACTGTCACAACAGACAACCACCATGGATTACAAGCTGCACGACAGATAAGGCGAAAGTGGTAGAAGAGGTCCGACATGGCCATTCAAATCGAAAGGCACAAACACCCCAACAGCAGGGAGCGCGTACTCACCATGGGATGGCCCTGGGCGGTCTTCAACAGCGACAAAGGAAGCTGCCAGGAAGGAAAACATCAAAAACCCTTTTATCAACTCTAAACAGCCTCCAATGAATTCCACATTCCCCGATCATCAAAAAACCCAAAAACCAGAAAACCAAAGAGAAAGACGCATAATTTACGCATTACTAAATGCAATTGCAATTCGACCCCAACACTGAATCAACATAAATAAAAGCACCAATCCAGTTAAAGTTGTGATTTTCCATCTGTTTCTACAATAAAGACAGCAACTTTCTGTGTGTTCGTATTCTTAGAGAGAGAAAGAGGGATGCAAGAACTAATGGTTACCATCTTTTAATAATGTATTAGCCACGCGACCTCGCCGGCGAACCTGAGAAGAGGAGAAAGAGAGGGTCAAGAAATTTTCCAATAACATTCCACAACTATAAGCAACAGTTGAAGCTAAAAACCCTAGATTGCGCCAAGACAGAGAGACGGAGAGTAGAGATCAAGCTTGAGGAAGATAAACCCTAGTTTGGATGTGAAGACGGGTACTTACAAAAGTAAATCTTTGACCGGAGAGGGGATTTACGGTAATAATAATGGGAACGAAGACCGACACTTGGGAAGAATATATATATATTTTGTTGGGAAAAGTCGACACTAGTATCTTGTGGTATATCCCAAAATCATTTTAGTACTCTGTGTAAAAAATCGACCAATCGAGTCATACTTATTCCAATTAATATCAAAAAAGTCTACGAACAATTGCCCGGACCTTCCCGAACCCTACCCGGACTACTTGGCCAACCATGTCACCAAAATTTGATGACATGATACCACGTCACCATCTCTTCTCTCTCTCTCTCTCTCTCTCCCCTCCTTTCCCTCTCTTCTTCTTTACCAATTTACCAATTTGCATTCTCGACCAAAAAAAATTACCAATTTGCATCCCAATCCCTAAAACAGCAATAGAAAATCTTCAACTCGCACTTCGGCAAAATCGCTTCCACCTCTTCTCTTTCTCTCTCCTCTTTCTCCTTTCTTCACGGTAAAAAATCAAACCAAAAGCAAAAAAAATAAAATCAACAAGCGATTTTGCCCAAGTGTGAGTTGAAGGTTTTCTATTGCTGTTTTAGGGATTGGGATGCAAATTGGTAAATTTTTTTGGGTCGAGAATGCAAATTGGTAAATTGGCAAAGAAGAAGAAGAAGAGAGGGAAAGGAGGAGAGAGAGAGGAAAGAGAGAGAAAAGAGATGGTGACGTGGTGCCATGTCATCAAATTTTGGCGACATGGCTGGTCAAATAGTCCGAGTAGGGTCCGGATAGGTTCGGGCAGCTGTCCGTGGACTTTTTTTATGTTAATTGAAATAAGTATGACTCGATTGGTCAATTTTTACCACATAGTGCTAAAGTAATTTTAGAGTATACTACAGAATATTAATGTGGACTTTTCCCTATTTTGTTTCTCTCTCTGTCTCTCCTGGCTTATTCTTATTTTATTCCACCGGTGTCCTTTTCTTTGAACTTATTTTAAATTATTTTCAGGTCTTTCGTAATTTTTCATAAAATTCTCCTACAACTTCCAAAAAAAGATAGATTTAAAATTGATCAAGATATTGTTTATAGTTAAAGTTCCAAGTTTATTTAGTTTTTAATTCTTTTAAAGATTTTCATAACTTTGATTTTTTTTTGAAAATTACTTATAAACATGAAAGTACCGAATAATTATCGTATCTCGAAAATTCGGATTGAGATAATTTACAGCTTAAAATATGAATAAATCTATCAGAATACTCGAGAGAAAAGAGATAATAAATATTCAATTATTTATCTTAAAATTCAAAAGAAAATCAATATTTTGTTGTGCTTAGTCCTCCCTTATTCATGTTCCGACTTGTTTTCTTATGTTGAATAACCCAACTAAGTGAACTGTCTAACTTCTTTAACCCAACTAAGTGAACTGTCTAACTTCTTTAACCCAACTAAGTGAACTGTCTAACTTCTTTAACCCAACTATGCACACATAAGAAAAATTACATATTCAAGTTACTCTCTAAATAATTTTTTACTCAGTCCCCGACTAATCTTATCTTAATTAGGCAAATAAATAATAAAAAATTCTAGCAAAATCAGTTCAGTTCCGAGACGAACTCTAAAAAAAATTCTAATAAGTTTCATAGGATTATAAAATAAACACGTGCCCACGTAATCCAATTCCAAAGTGAGTCTCTGTCACGAGCCTATCCTAGTTGGCAGCAATGAGATTTTTTCCAAAATAGACAAAAAATATAGATATATTTTCTAAATAGACAAAAATGTAATATATTTTCAAAATAGGCAAAAATTAAATTTGAAATTAAAAAAATAGAGGTGACGACCCAAGAGTGGATCGTCTCTTTCTCTTTAAAGGACACATCAACTTCACAAAAAAAATATAATAATGGAGGCGACCCAAGTGTAGGTCGTCTCCCTGACAATTCAAAAAATTTGTACTCTTTTTTTATTTATTTTATAAGTCGCATAAGTTAGTGTTAGATTGGTCGAATGTGTTAAATTTTAATTTAATTTTGCTTAATTTATCGAGACCTATGCTTAGAGCTAAAAAAATTATGTGAAATAAAAAAAAATTTTAACTCGTTCGGACAAACGATCACCAACTTATGCAACTTTTAAAAGAAAAAAATTAAAAAAAAAAGTGAATTAAGGAGAGGCGACTTGCAACTAGGTCGCCTCTCCTTTTTAATTTTTTTTAGTTTTTTTAAGTGTGTTAAGTGGACAATTCGTTACTCGGATATTCGAACGGATTATTTTTTTTATTTTGCGTAGTTTTTTGAGCTTTACGCATAGGTCTTGATAAATTAAGCAAAATTAAATCAAAATTTAACTCATTCGGACAATCTAACACTAACTTATGCCACTTATAAAATAAATAAATAAATAAAGAGTCGCAAATTTTTAGAATTGTCATCGCCTCCATTATTATATTTTTTTTGTAAAGTTGATGTTTCCTTTAAAGAGAAAGAGACGACCCACTCTTGGGTCGTCATCTCCATTTTTTTAATTTCGAATTTAATTTTTGCCTATTTTTGGAATATATTAAAATTTTCCTATTTAGAGAATATATCTATGTTTTCTGCCTATTTTGGAAAAAATTTCGGCGGTGTCCACGTGGGACAATAGTAAAAATTAAAAACAAGATAGCAAGAAGTTGGAATTGAACCTATGACCATCGAGTAAAAAGTGGCACCTTCTACCACTAAGACCAAACACATGTCATGTATGTTTTACCAACATTCAACTTTTTAAGTCGGATTGTGCCAAAATCTGACTTTTTAAATCGGATGTTCAACAAGAACCGACAAAAAAAGTCATCCGTCCCACGTGAACACCAAATCTACAATACATAAAAAATCGAACACCATTTTTACAATATGCCATGAAGAGTAACACGTTACAGACATTTTATCCTCCACTAGTCAGTGGAGTCTAAGCGTCGTATCCACTCAATCAGTGGAGTAGCCACTCAGTTCAGTTAGTGGAGTCTTTTTTTTTTTTTGGGATCAGTTAGTGGAGTCTAAGGTGGAAGTTAAGTTGGTTATCTTTTCCAGTATTTAAGGATGTAATAATGTCTTCGTATTGAGACATGGAATCATAACAATAATATTATCTCCATTCTCTTGTCCTGTCTCCACCCACCAAATTCTACTTCTTCCTAACTCTCTTTCTATCAAGATTGTTAAGAGTCTCCTAGTTCAATGCTTGGCAAAAATTCAAAGGGAAATAAATAATAGAGCGAAAGAAGAGGGATGGAGGTGAAGTACGACTACTGGTCGTCGTTCCTCCTGCCCAAGGGCGGTGGTGAAAACGACCGGTCGTCTCCGTGTTACGCTCTGGTGGTGCTCAACCAGTGCCTCCCGCGCTTCACTCCGCTCCTATGGGATCACGGTAAACGCATTGGATGCATTTTAAATTAATTCTTTTGCATAATAATGATCTTAATATTTAATACATTTATATGTAGAGCAGCGAGGATGCGTGTTTGCGCGGATGGAGGTGCCAACCGGGTGTTCGACGAAATGCCTTGTTTGTTCCCACACGAAGACGCTCTCGAAGTTCGTCACCGGTCCGTTTCCCGATGCCTTTTTCTGGTTCCTTGGCCGGGAAGTGCTTCTTTCTTGTTGCAATCACTTGATCTGATGTTTTGGGAAACAATTCTGCGGCGATGGAAGTTCTATTGCTCACCGGAACTTATTATGAGCGATCGGTTGTTCGTACTTGAGGAGGATTGCGTTGTTTGTTGCACGGTCCATTAGATTGTCGTCCCTGCTTGTCCTACCAACCAGGATATAAGAGGTCATTAGGGTGGATATCCGAGCGTGTTCCTATTAATTACATTGTTGAAGAACATTTCCGCTTTTAAAGTGAGGTTCGGTGCATTTAGCACGAGAATTTGTATGAATAAGTGGAGAGTTGTGTTCTCTTGATTACTCGGATGGATTGCTTGAAAAACCGAAAAGTTGTGCAGTTAGCTAATATGTTTATTTAGTGCTGAGTTGATGTCAATGCCTCTTTTTCTCCCACTAGCTTCCCTGGTTTGTGTAGGAATTAGTTATTAGTTGTCTTTGCTGCATAATTGAGATGTGCGAATGCTATTTAATGTAGCTTCTACGGTTGAGTTTTTTTTTCTTTCTTCTTAAAACTCATCTGATGGCGTCAACCATTACCGATACTGTGCCAGGTACAAGCCAGATTTAATAAAAGGAGACATGGACTCGATCCGCGGAGACGTGCTTGACTTTTATACTAAACTGGTAAATCACCTGTTCTGTATTGTCTTCTTTTTCGTAAAGGGTATCCATCTTCCATTTCATGTAGGAATGTTTATCCTATATTACTTGCCTTGATTTCCAATTGTGGCTGGTAGCTTCATCGTGCAGTCTGATCTTTAGGGGAATTTCATCGCTTTAGGCATGGACATGGAAATAATGGAATTGTAGATGACCATGGTTGCTATTTCTGGGCTGCAGGGAACACAAGTGGTTGATGAATCTCACGATCAAGACAGCACAGATTTGCACAAGTGCATAATCTATATTCGAGACTACATGCCGATCTCAGATAAAGAAAATGTAGGTATCCTAGCCTAGGGTTGCATGGACCATTGTGGTACTGGGTCGACTAAGCATAAACAGGCAGGGGGTCGAACAAAATATTAGCTCCATTTTCACTCTATTACCTGCCACCTCATTGCTTAACTTTGATTTGTGCTGGGACTTGTGAGTTAAAAGTTGTTTTCTTGTTCACCCAACCAAAAAAGAACAAGTATATAGTCGACTAGAGCATTCTATTGCATCCATTCACTTGCAAGGATGCATATAATTGTGCAATTCGTTATCAATTTTTGTTGTCCTTTTGATTTGCAGCTCTGCATACTTGTAGCGGGAGCTCTTGGTGGGCGATTTGACCATGAGGCTGGGAATATCAATGTTTTGTATTCTTTCTCAACTTTGAGGATTATCCTATTATCCGATGATTGCCTAATTCATCTTCTTCAGAAGAATCACCGTCACGAGATATATGTTCAACATTCAATAGAGGGCCCTCATTGTGGACTGATTCCCATAGGAATGCCATCTGCGAGTACTACAACTTCAGGACTGCAGTGGGATCTGGGTAAGTCGGATTACTGCCGGTCATTGATCTCTTCTACATGAAATCATTGCTATACATTCATACTACTCCTTTGCGGAATTATATCTTTTATGCATCATCCTCAAAATCATATCATTCTATGTTTGTCGTTCAATGTTCTGATGCATTTGCGACTGTGTGTGCACGTTGCAGATGAAACAGAGATGAAGTTTGGTGGTCTAGTGAGTACATCAAACATAGTCAAAGAAGAAAAAGTGACGGTGCAATCCAGTTCAGATCTCCTTTGGACCATTTCCATTAAAAAACCAGCGGCAACTGTTATTCAACATTAGTTAGCCGGATTTAGCAAGTCGGAGCAAAATTAACAATCTGGATTTCCAATTGTTGGAAAATATTAGTAAATAAACTATGGTTTGAACATATATACATCATAAACACAATAATAAAGGAGAGTAAGACATAGCTTACAACCACACTTTGAGCAAAGTGTGAATATCGTCTTCTCCAAGGTAGGGCACTTTGGATTGAATCCTCCTCTTTGATTGTCGCGAATTCGGATTTAATCCTGGACGAGACCACATCAAGCCGTGTGCTCTTAAACTTTTATTACCAACCTTATAGTTTCAGGCCTCTATGGGTAAGAGAGTTCCCAAAGTACAATGTCCAATCACGTGAACAAAAGGAAACACTATTGGACACCTTTCGAACCTTTAGTGGTATAGAACCCTGATACTATGCAATATGAGAATGCCATGCACTAATTCTAAGGGGGAGAGAGGAGAATCTTTTTGGTGTATCTCAAATGGGAGGAGGAGGTCCCCTTATAGGGTGGATTTGAGACCTCATTTAATTCTGGTATAATAGCGGTCATTAATCCCTCTATTAACCATAGTTAATAAATGAGTGGTTACAGCCATTAACACTCCCTATTAACTACGGTCAATAAATGAGCGATTACCGGAGTCATAAATCTCGAATTCATGACGACCAGTGAAACCCACATCACTTCGAAGCCAATTTCCATTCATACCAAAAATTGATTTTTCGCAAGTGTCATTCATCATTACAAAACTTTCTCAACGTGTTTTACATTTATCATACTGACGGCCAAAACCAATTGGTGTGTGGCCCCAGTGTCTACCCACCAATAAAATTTACCTCGACACAAGACCATGAGGTTCATGTCATCAAGGTCGAAGCTCAAGATTGTCTCATCGACATTAGCATGAGCATGCTTCTTGTTCTTGTCCTCACTGGCTTGACGTTTGTAGCAATCCCTAAGTCTATGGTTGGATTTACCGCAAATTAAGTAGGTACAGGTGAAGCTCTGATTCTTAGTATCTCCCTTAGAATTATTATAGCATTGTTGCTTATTCCCAAGGGAGCTATCGCCAACCTCGACCATATTAGCCTTGGCAACCGTGCCGTTTTGTTCGTTTCAACCTTTTGTTATCTTGCTTGATACACAACCTTCTCAAAAGGTCCTCGAGACTCATCATCTTCCTCGTCAATTTGAGGTGCATTTTAAAGTCCTTTCAAGATGGCGGAAATTATTTTTCAATCACCATCGCCACTTGTAAGGCATCATGGATAAGAGTCTTAAGAAGATCTCTAACATCCTCCTCGGAGTTGCTCTCTTTGAGATACCGGTCAAGTTCAAGGTAGTCAAGAACAACATTATTATTTGTTACCACCTCTTGATTTTACTATCCTTGAATTTCTCAGACTTCTCAAATTGAGAATACAACAGTGGTTTCATAGAACCGGCATCACGACCACAGCGTCGCTAACCCTCACACTCGGAACCTCAGCGTTCATGTTGTTGTTAGTGTTCAACTCGGCCATTATAATCACAAATATATAGCAATTATGATATTGCTTTAAACAACTTATTAATTAGAGATAATTACTCTCAGGACCCCAGGGTATAGTAAAATAGACTCTGAGGATCCTATAGTTTCTCTACTAATTACTGAGCCCCTGTAGTTTGGTTATTATTATACACTCGGGTCCCTGTAGCCAGAATCGTCTATTTTTCTGGCAAACTCCCCACCTGAAATATCTAAAATGCCCTTAGGCATCTTCCTCCTTCTCTCTCACATCTTCCTCCTTCGTCCCCTCTTCTCTCTCCCCTCATCTTCAAACCTTCTTCGTCTTCAACCTCCCTCCCCTCATCTACCCCTTAATCTACCCGAATTAGTCAATCACAAACTCACAGCAACCCTAAATATCAAAATCATCAAGGACAAAGATCCAAACTTTAATCAAACCCAAATAGAAGGAACAATTAAAACACCCAAAGTGATGATCTTTTAGCAGCGAGTTCAAACCTTTCTTCCTCTCGCGGCTGGAAGACGAGCCGGCCACAAAGTCCTCGGACCCGTACCCGTCAGCGGCGTGATCGGGGGTGTCGCCGCCGAGAGACCTTGCTGGATTGCCCATACTGGCGCTCTTCCGGATCGACAACCCTTCGGTGAGTCAGACCCCGAATAGCTTCACACCCCGGTTCGGACATGTCCGGGAGTTGTGCCCGTCGTGGCTGCAATGGGAGCACCGCCTCGTCATCGCCGCCCTCTCTCTCTCTCTCTCTCTCCGGTTTGAATCGGGTGACGTGGAGGATCCGAACTCACATGACGTGGAAGGTCAGTGCCCTGCTGGAGATTCCTCCTTCTCTCTCACATCTTCCTCCTTCATCCCCTCCTCCGAATAATGATAATTTAAGTTTTTGGAAGCTTGCGGTTTGGGATGGAAGGTAGACCGTGGAATTAATTTTGCAAGTTGGTGTGGTTGGAGAGAGAGAGAGAGAGGAAGGAATTTTTGATTATTTTGGTGAGAGAGAGAAGGGGAGGAGGACAATAGGGGAGGGAGGTTGAAGACGAAGAAGGTTTGAAGATGAGGAGAGAGAGAGGAGGGGACGAAGGAGGAAGATGTGAGAGAGAATGAGGAAGATGCCTAGGGGCATTTTAGACATTTCAGGTGGGGAATTTGCCGGAAAAATAGACGATTCCGGTTACAGGGATCCGAGTGTATAATAATAACCAAACTACAGGGGCTCAGTAATTAGTAGGGAAACTACAGGGTCTTCAGAGTTTATTTTACTATACCCTGGGGTCCTGAGATTAATTATCTCTATTAATTAATAACATAGCCAAACACACATAATTAAACATCCAACACAAATTAATGAATTAAAAAAAATTATTTAGACATAGAGCGGCAAAAACTTCTTTATCACGTATAAAGATATGCACAATAAGTATTATAGCATTGACAACGCCGCTCATAAAGCTAATAGATAAATAATCGGTCAGACCTTCATCCAGCCAAATCTTATCACGTTCCCATCCAAGCTTTGAGGGAAGATAATATCAGCATCATATCTTTTATTTAATTTTGTGGAAGGAGTAATGACATTTAAGTAGCAGGAGAGAGACAATTTCGTGAACTGTAACTCGTACTACATAATGCAGACGTTAATTAGCACAAAATACTACCATAAATCTGTCTGATATTCCAACGATAATTCCACATGGAATTACCTTGGAAAGTGAAACCGAAAACTTAATCAAAAGGTATCTACCCAACCGAGACATCTGCTTTTTTATTAAATATAATTAACGTCACCATCCATTACGTTGAGGAATAAATATCACCATAATAACCTTTAGTAAGTAAAGGGTTTGGGCACAATTTAAAATAAACTCAGAAATAATATATATTTCCCGGAGTAACGCTGGCAGTAAGTAAAATACCTACAACAAATTTCAACAACTGCATTCACTTATTCGATTGCACGAACAACACCAAATAATTTTTTCCTAATCAATTACAGACATTAGCCAATTAACTTCCCAAACGGTTACGAGTAGTAGTCAAATGGCATAATACTATTTTAATGCCAACCTTTTTTTTTCCCTCCCGTAACAGAAATTCATCAACGCCTAATTCCAATAACATAATTAATTAGGCGTTATACATTAACAGATTAACGAAAATAAATTTCTCAATCAATTTCTTGATTGGATGCTATAACGTGCAGTGAATCATTAGTTTTTCAAATATTCAACCATTTTCTTGTTTCCGTACAGAAGCTTGTAGAACCATTTTTCCTTCACAGAAATGTATTAACGTGATAACGTGAAATGGTTAGTTCTATTATTTAAATCTTTTTTTTTCCCAACTCAATGGTAGCAAGCGAGTATAGAAACAATACAGATGCACCGATTTAACACAGAAACATGTTTTATCGTGTACTTGCTAATTTATATATTGTGACAGCCGACAACTTCAATAGTAATGTATTGCTCAGAATACAACAAAGCCTAAATTAATTTTGTTTTCCCAAGTTCTCGATTTCACGATGATAATATATATTTGACTAACATACTAATTTACTAATATTTTATGACATAATAAGAGTTTAAGATTGTTAGAAAATATTAGTAAATAAACTATGGTTTGAACACATAAACACACTAATAGAGGAGAGTAAGAGATAGTTTATAACCACACTTTGAGCAAAATATGAATATCGTCTTCTCCAAGGTAGGACACTTCGGATTGAATCCTCCTCTTTGATTGTCGTGAATTCGGATTTTAATCCTAGACGAGACCAAAGCAAGCCGTGTGCCCTTAAAATTCTTATTACCCACCTTATAGCTTCAGGCCTCCATGGGTAAGAGAGTTTCCAAGGTACAACGCCCAACTACATGAACAATAGGAAGCACTATTGAACACCTTTCGAACCTTTGGTGGTATAGAACCTCGACACTATGCAATATGAGAATGCCATGCACTAATCTACGGGGGAGAGAGGAGAGTCTTTTTGGTGTATCTCAAATGGGAGGAGGAGGTCCCCTTTTATAGGGTAGATTTGAGACCCATTTAATTCCGGAATAATGGCGGTCATTAATCTCTTATTAACCATGCTCAATAAATGAGCGGTTATAACTATTAATGCTCCCTATTAACCACGGTCAATAAATGAGCGGTTACTGGAGTCATAAATCTTGAATTCATGACGACCAGTGAAACCCACATCACTTCGAAGCCAATTTTCATTCACACCAAGAATTGATTTTTTGCGTGCGTCATTCATCGTTACGAAATTTTCTCAACGTGTTTCGCATAGATCATACTGACACCAAAAATCAATTGGCGAGACCTACATTAGCTCAAAGTTCTTAAGAGATTATATTTAATTAGAATTCTCTTTCTAATTAACCTCTTAGAACCAAGCCCAACATACACCTATATGTTGGGCCAACCTTCTCGATAGATTAAAAATCAAAATTCTCCAACACCAATTAGCCTACTAAAGAAAACACATTGTAGATAGGTGTCCATATCTTGATGATCGCCATTGCAGGTAAGGATGACAGAAATACACATACCCTGAGGGTCGGACCCTACTCTTACCCTACAGGTCTAGGGTATGTTGACTTTGACTGAGTCTAGGGTAGGGTATGGGTATGGGTCCATGTTTAGAGGTAGGGTCTAGGGTAGGGTATGAATCCATAGCTAGACCTTGTGGGTCGGACCCTACCTTACATTTTTACCATATTTTAGACTCTACCCTAATTAGACTCTAGTTAAACCCTAATTAGACCGTATTGATAATATATATAATATACTTTACGGTTAACTTTAACATATTTATTATGTTATTCCACAACCAGCTTAGAAGATGTCGTGAATGATGGATCACTAGAAGCCGACATCCTATATTTTTCTGTTGAATTGTTTATGTATCTAAAAGAAAAACCTTGGACTATTGAAATTAAATTGTAAAATTTGATGTTTCATCAATTTTCTATTGAATGTTGATGTCTAACGTAGTAGATATCTTAAATTTATTTAAATTTTATATAAAAATTAATTTTTGATTAAAAATTATCAAAATGCATAACGTTAAAGGGTCGGACCTTGCAGACCCTGTAGACCCTGGGTCTCGAGGAGGGTAGGGTATGAATCTAACAATAAAAAATTTGTAGGGTCGAAGGTAGGGTATGGATCCAACTAAAAAAACTATGATATGGGGAGTAGGATCCTACCAATACACTACCATACTCATTGTCATTGTCATTCCTAATTGTAGGATGATGCTGCTTCACTGGTGAAATTTGTACCTAGTACAAACAAGCTCTACAAACTGTCGATGTTCTTTTTCCGTTCGAAGATTCCAAGCAAGACAAACTGATTTTGAACATTATGAAAGAATCCATAGTTGCAACAGGCTGGATCAGAATCTTTCACCCTCTGATTATTGCAACAGACTGGAGACAGAAGATTGGAAGGAAGGTTCTCTGGGTCACCAACAATAACACTCCAAACCCTTATGGATGTTTTTTCCAGCCCTTGCTTGAGATATTTCATTTTGGTGGTCCTTGGTGATATTGTGCATATCAAACAATACTACAGTTGACCCATCTCAGGGCGGCCACTTTCAAGTCAAACCAAAATCAAGTCTTCTTTTTTCCTTTGTAGTGTGAGACGCTTCAAATCCGAACTAGTCGGCCTATCTTCATTACCCTTTGTAGTTAGGGACACTTCGAACGAACCCTAACTAGTCGGCCTAGCAAAAACCCGGATGATTTCAACAAATAGCGAAGTAACCCTTCAAGGATCACGTAACTAATTCACCTAATTCCGACAGCAGAAGACACATCTGTAGCATAAAAGCATTAAGAAGCAGCACCAATCTAGCAAATGTTCATTCTCAGACAAAATCAGAGTATGTACAGGCTCAGGGCAGCAATCTTTGTCAAAGAGCAGACAACCTCCTTAATGCATCATCATCATCAAATAAAATATTAACTAGATTGATTAAAGAGGGTTCAATATCTCCGTCGAATCTCTAAACCCATTCGGGATTGGCCTCTTCAACCAGAAGAGAACTAAAACACTATACAGAGAGAGGTAGGTAGGTAATAAGAATCTACATGAAGTAGCTGAGGGATGTCTTCTTTCTCGATCCACCTTCTCCGTACAGATCATTCCACTGCAGAAGCTCATTCATATTCACCGACTCAGATGACACACTCGAACAAACCTGAAACCATACAAGCCATAAACGGCCTTGTAAGCAATACAAAACCAACGGGGATACACAAAGCAGCAACTTAATTTTGCAATTTTAAGATTCGAGATACTAGGACGTGCAATAAACAGTCAATCGACTAATTTCGGAGGTGCTGGTTGGTTGTACCTGCTCATGTGCAGATTTAATATCTTCCATATTGAGTGCGCGAACATCAGCACTGCTATACAAGTGGGGCACCGGCCTGTTTTCGGCCATCGCTGAACTCTTCTCCTGGAATTTTGAGATCAAAGTCATGACAACCGCAGTTGAAAATTGTCGGCGTGCTTTCATGAACAAAAGCAACAAAGTGACTCGAAGTAAAACAGTAGCCGTCATGACTCGCTAAATGCCTAAGACTCGATCAATCTGTACACAATAAATTCTCCCGAGTTGCTAATACAGTCAGCGGATAGGACCGGACAACTTGGCTGGTTACATTCCCAAGGAATTCATCTCATTCTAAATTTTTTATCAATCATAAGATAAATTGCAATCAAAGTTTACCAAGTGAAGTACATAGAAAACTAACCTTCTTCTCCTTCTCCAAGATTTCTCTTACGGGACGATGTGCGGCCGTCACACACAAATTCTGTGGTATTCCACAGAAATTGAATAATTGGAAAAAGACGAGCAACGAGAAGAAGCATGAAGAGAGAACAAAAAAAGATTACTTGATTCCAATTAACAGGAAAATAGAAATTAACCTTCAAATCACTTCCAGAATAACCGCCAGTCATGTTTGCAATTGCTTCTAAATCAACATCAGGAGCCAATTCCTCTTTGGCTAAAATGACCTTCATAATTTTCTCTCTATTAGATGCATCTGGCAAATTAACCATCAATCTGTACATAGCATGTACAAGATAAAGAAAGTTAAAACATCTATTGATTAACACACACATTAGGAAAAGAGATACCCAAGCTCTAGACAAGATACCTGCGGGGAAGCCTCCTAACTACGGCTTCGTCAAGATCAAAAGGTCGATTTGTAGCTGCAAGCACAAGTACACGTTCTTTATCCTTTGTACGCAGACCATCCCAATTAACCATGAACTCGTTCTTCATTTTGCGCATAGCCTCATGCTCTCCAGGGTTTTCACGTCGCCCTAGCATGCTATCAACCTAAAAGTAAGCAGATAGCAAAACCCGTAAGCAAATGTCCAATTGAGACTTTACCGGAGAACAGCTAACAGCGCATATCAAAGTTACCGACCTCGTCAACAAAAATAACACTAGGAGAAATCTTGCTTGCTAAAGAGAATACTGCCTTCACATACTTTTCACCTTCACCAAACCACTGCAAAGAAGACGAGCATTACAAATGTTCTTACAGAGAAATTCTAGCCGAAGCGAAGGAAATAAACATTACATGGATTCAAGTACCTTGGATGTAATACTTGACATGGATATGTTAATGAAATTTGCACCAGCCTCCGTAGCAACAGCCTTAGCCAGCATCGTTTTGCCGGTACCAGGAGGTCCAAATAGCAATATGCCTTTGCAAGGCTGTTAAAGAGCTCAACCAAATTAAAACGCGGGAAAATGGCAGCAATGAAGTGGAAACTGCAATGCATATCAAGCCATACCTTAGTCAATTGTCCTTTGCAAAACAATTCGGGCCTTTGAAGAGGGAGCATCACCAGTTCCTTCAAGGTATCCTTCACATTCTCCAAGGCTCCAATGTCCTCAAAAGTGACTCCAATATCACTTGGAGGAATGACATCCGCCAGCAGTTTCTTCTCAAATTCATTTTCCGTGACAACATCCTGAAACACACACATTTAATTCATTCGTACCGAGTTATGACGGAAGATCACCAATTAAATAATTTAGCTAAACAATATAGCGCATCAAACTGAGCCTACCTTGAGTAACTTCTTTGAACTCTTGCCTTCATTCTGCACACCCTGCAGGATGCTCAGTCCATATTTAAGGCTGCGCACCATAGACGGAATAAACCATAACATGACAACCATTAGGAATTAGACATTGTATATTCTCTGATACCGAAAGAAAACAAATGAAAGGAAAATTACCTTTCTGCAGATATCACGAGTTTAGCATCTTTTACGGAAGCATCGGTGCTGTGCATGAAGTGATGACTCAAACCCCAGCCTACTACTTTCTCCACACCTGTTGGAACACACAAAGTATACCTGTCACCATTAGCTTCTTTCGCACCCGAGGGAGAGACGTATAAATATCGTCAGGCCAACTTACTTTCTGTAGCAAGTGCTTGATCCTTGACAGACACGGTTTCCAGGTTAGGGCAATCAACACCAACTCGGCTGAGAACCTACACCCACAAGTGAGACAACACAAGACACAGCAAGTTATGTGAAAGCATCAGAAAAGAGAAACAGAAGGACAGACTAAAAGAAAAGAAAGTATAAGTAACTATTTGAAGGCAACACAAACTATGAACTTAAACGAGGCACATTAGAAAACTTAGACAGGAAAGCCAGATCATGAAATATCAAAAACTAACTACAGGGATAAAATAAAGATAACCAGTTGAACTCACAGAACGGATGCTAACGATGTTGGCTTGTTCTTTCAGAGTTTCAACATCACGCTCCAACTGCTGCTTCCAGTCCAAAAGCAAGCCTTCATCCTGCCAGCAGACTCAAGTATGTCAGCCGATATTCAGTAATACAACAGACAACAGTAAAACTGAAGGTTGCAGATAGGAGAAGCTTGACACCTGAGGGAGCTGTACTGTGACTTTGTTAGGGAAAAGCCGAGAAAGCTGCTTCATGGCTTTTTGCGTGTCTTTATTCCTATCACCCAATCTCGTAATATTGTCCTGAGAAAAAGATCATTCACATCATTGAGACAACTGCAAGCAAAAATAACAGCACCAACTCTGTGTCCCGTAACAGATCAATCTTCTCAGTTGACAACTCTTCCAATCAATTCATATTTGAAGTCAAAATAAAGCAACACATTCAAACAAAACAAAGAGAAACGAGTTGCGTAAAAGTAGTAAAATGACATCAGGTTTAGCTCACAACAACAAATTGGTATTGCCATAACTGCTCTGCGATGAGCATCTCTTGTCTTTGGACAACATAGATGCAGCCACGAGTCAAAGAGTCCAAGTTGTACATTATTCTATAGCTAGACTCGACTCCTCCATAAGTAAAATAAACATGTACGACCGGACACAGCAGAAGAATAGAATAAACCCATCTGACGACAAGTCCAAAGACACAAAAAGAAGTTTTTTTTTTGAAGGTTTTTTTTAAAACCTTAAGGCAATGAGTTGGTGGATTTTCCACACTTATAAACTTGCCCCCCACTCGTGTTTTTAATTGATGTGGGATTCTCAACATGCAACGAGACCCATTGGGTCGAAGATTGCACTGGGATTCTCAACACGCAAAGAGAAGTCGAACAAAAACATGGATGAAGTGATGAGACGTTCTCTGCATACCGGAAAAGCAAGATCCAGCAGAGCAGCATGGTTGCCTGCAAGTTTCGTGAACAACAAACTCCCAGGGTGCAACTGTTACAGAGAAGGGGTCATCACTATTTTCAAAGCTTTCGAAGAAAGCAAAAATAAAAATAATATAGAATGCTATTATTTTCCATAACTTATTACCTTCTCCTTACGATTATCCAACATGGTATGAGAACCAATTATGATAACTCCTTCAGGCAAGCCTTCAAGCTTATTTTTCATGGCTGCATAGACATCTTGATTCCCCACCATAGACTTCTCAATGTCTTTCAGAAACAGTATCAAAGGACTATTCTTACTTTCGCTAGTAGCAACCTGTATCCAAGAAAAGGTTGCATTAGAAAAATAATAACTGAAAGAAACCAGGCCGCACAAAAGCAAAAGGTACCTCAAATACTTCATTAATTGCAAGTTTTTCAAGTTCTCCACCTCCATTGCCATCCAAGCGAAGTGAATTAGCTACAGCGAAGCAGAGTGCAGTTCAGATACCATTAGAAAAAATCTGAATCAGAACAAAGACAAGACAAAATTTCATATGATCACCAGAACAGAAAAAACCATGGTCTTCCTCACATAGACCACCAAGATCGTTGCCTTCTGGGATGGACTTATCAAATCTGATCCCAATTTTAGAGTGTCCATTATCTTCAAAAGCAAGGACAACCTTTCCTCGGAAACCAATTGATGGCCCCCTTCATCCAGCGAAAAAAAAGATGACAATTAGAGAAGCATCATAATTTGACTAGCTTCACAATATTCATAAAAGCAATAATTTACAGGTGGCCGAACGAGGTCATGACATCTCTGTCCAATTATATCCAAATTTTTTAAAGCAAAGATGGCCAACAGACACTCGAACAGAAAGAGAACCTCAAAAAAGGTTGCTCCGGGGGAGAAAGTGCTGAAGGAATAGAAGTTCCCACAAACTTTACTCTGTCACCTGCAAGGATTTTGGAAAAATGACTTAAGGACACTTTAGAAGGGCTAAACTACAGCATCAATAAAGTAATATAAAGCAAAAAGGGTTAATTGAAAAAATTGCATAAGATTATATATAGAAGAACAGACCAGCTTTGAAAGTGTAATTTTTCGATGATGCAGTAGAAGTTTCTGGCCTCGGAGGACCCCGAGGGCATAATGTGGAGCCACCAATTATGTCAGCATCTACACTAGAAGTTGGTTTCTTATGGTGCATTGATGCCTGCAGCGCCCTTTTCGCAATGGCGGAAGCTCTCTCATGCCTCGAACTTTCTCTTCCACTATCAGCTTCTTTGGTTGATGAAGACTGAAATCATACGAAAGTTCAACACACCATGCCAGACTTATAAGTAGGTCTTAGAGGAACTCATTTGAAAATAAAATATCATCATAAGAGCAATCTGTGATTCAAACTAGTAAGCTTACACCGGGCAGCAGAATGGAATCCACGATGAGAAGCTTAGCACCGACATCTTTGGCAAGTGCTTTTGCTAGAGTCTCCTGATAAATCTCTGATCCTATAAAATAAAAGCAGTCCACACGGTAATTAATGAAGAAATGTCGATGTCGATGAGACGCCCGCAGTCCCCAGACAGTGCAAGATAGGGGAAGGATTGCAAAACAGATGAAAAAAGATGACCATGGCACTACCTGCAGGACCAGATAGTAATATACGTGGGGAAATGGTAGGGAGGTCGGTAGCAAACTTGGTCACTCTATACTTGCACTTCAAATGTATGAAAGCGGAACCTATCAAAACTTTCTTCGTTGTATCGCTGCATCAAAAGATTCATGTAAGTACTGATGCAAAAGCATCAAGAGTCTTCCAAACTCCGATCAATTAGAACTGCGAATGCTTTGTTGGGAGAAAAAAGAGGAGCCAGAAAGTTAACACAACAGGCCAGAAAAGAAAAACAGAAAAAAGACACATTAGTATGTGTTGAGAGGAGTTGTAAGATCCAATAATACCTAAACCAACCTGCATAACCAAATAGTAAATTGCAACAAGGGAAATCAGCCAAAAACAGAATAGAGGATTCACCTCAAGTAGTAGGGGAAACTTTCAAATGAAACATCAATATCCTCTGGATTTAAAACTCCCTTTATCAAAACTTCCTTATACGTCTGCCATCTCGTTGACAAGAGATTTGATGGAGAATCCACAGCTTTCATAAATTCTCTCGTTTCTCTTCTCTCTTCTAGGATTTTCGAAATATTGGCAGTGCCCATCATCTGCAAGAACGGCTTTAATTCACATGTGGAGCCAGGAGGAACCCTTGGTTCCGCATCCATACAGCTGTTGGTGCAAGCATTATCCAGCCCAAGGTCATCGCCAGCCAAGGATTCACAAATTGCCTTATCTTGTGAGGAAACATCACATGGATCATTATTGCTTGTGCAGTCTTTCATGTTAATTTTTGGGATTTCCTCGTCAGCTGCCTGAAAACCAGGAGGAACAACAGAGTCTTCAGGATTCTGCTGCAGTTCCTCACCAGCTTTGGTAGGAGGCGGAAGAAGAGACAAATCCTTCCGAAGGTTAGATAAAGAAGACAATATTGATGCTCCTGTAATAGCTGAAGTGACTCTGGATCTTGCCTCCACATGGAGCCTCTTCAATGCAGTTCGAGGTTCTGAGATGCCTAGAGGCGATATTGATGGAGCACCAAAAGTGGCGGTGCTGAGCTGCTGAAAAATCTAATAATCAAGTGAAGGAAATCATCTGATATCTTAAAAAAAATTTGTTTCCAGCCAACAAAAGGCAGCCATATAAGAAGCTGCAAGAACTGTTCTCTTGACTGCCATCCATAAAGATTAAAATAGGGAATCGATAAAAAAAACAGCAACATAAAATGACAGCAGCACAGCAACAAGATAAGGATACATAGGCATGTTTCCCAGGAGAACCAAAAACCACTTCATCACCTCCGGCTAACACTATTGGCATGCTGCTCTTAGAGTAGCGTCTACCATTTACTTGAACAGCTCCTTGCTCCATCTCCAGTAAGGCACCATATTCACTTCCACGCTACACAAAGGTTTATGAGAAACATAAAAAGTCAGTAAACAAGTTCGCAATAACCAGAATGTCAAACTCAGGCGAAAAATTCTGCAAAACCGTAGACAAATGTGAATACACAAGGTGCCAAAAATAATACCTGAATCTGGCTCAGTTTACACAAAACACCACTGATCAGTGGATCATCAATATTTAAGTGGCATTCTGGACCTTGACCGACCAAGAAAATCCCAGATATGACCCTATGAGGATTCTGTACAAAAGAATATCACAAAGAGAGAAGCAATAAGAATTATTTCAAGCTCAAGTGTACCAGTAGGTTCCTCGATAAAAGATCAGGTATGCCAGCAACAATTAGCATTTTTCAGTCACAGAAAAAACACAAATTAACTCATCCAAGGACAACTTCACTTTTGCTTTATCTTAGGAAAAGGATACAGAAGATAACACTTCCAATCTGCCAAGGAGAAAATGCTCATCATTGGATAAAAGAGATAATTCATATTATGACAAGAGGCAGAAAAGATGTAAACAGATAGCAGCAGGTCAGACCTACTTTATCATGCCTACGCTAAAACTTTGAGCCACAAAGGGATCTCAAATATAGAGATTTTTGGTATGTGTCCCCTATGCACAATTACAAGCAATAACAGAGAAAAAAAATATAAAACATAAGCACTCAAGTTATGTCCTTCACGGGAACTCTATTCCCACCTCATCAATGAGAAGGCAAAGCTGAACTAAAAATTGACGCCCCTAAAATACAGCAATTGGAATATCAAAGACACGCTTAAATCAATTTTTTTCTTGAAGGATAGAACTGCTGCAGGATTCAAGCATGAGGGCGAGCACAATAATGCTAGAAAATGCCTCGCCGACATGGAAGCAAGTTTCCAGCAATTCCCTACTGTTAACAGATCCGCATTTCTCCAGCCCTAGCAATAGCTCTTGCGTTGCACAAAGTTCTGGAACACCACCTTGCGCAAAGAATAAAGATTATGTCTAAAGCAGACAAAGTTCACAAAGCAGAAATACACTATTCTTCTGACACCTATCTGAAATACTCTCTCTGGTGCAAAAGTTAGAGAAAGGGTAAACAATTTGGATAAACTGTATCCACAGGAAAATAATATAAACAAAGAACACAAGAGATGGTTAGCAAGAATCAACAATGTGCATCTCAATATTGTGATAACCTTTAACCTCCATAAGCCCATGCACAAAGACTCTTAGCAAGGTTCACAAAAGTTAAACTTCTCTTCCCATTCCTCAAGTATATACCATATGCACAAAGACAACATAAACCAGCAGTGCAATAAGAATACATTATGAAGACAGGGAATTTACATATATTATCTGGCTTATTAGCATACCATATGATGGAGTAAACTAATCAAACAAGTAGGCACGGTTAGAAAGCAAAACACTTGGTCAGCCACGTATATTAGTTTCAGTCAAGAACAAGTGAACAACCAGAATCTACATATCCAACCCAAAACCTTCAGGCAATGAATGTGGGATTCTCCAACACAGATTACCGCCTTTCAACAGCACAGATGGCATGCAGCCGTAGAACAGAAGCGAAAATCACTCAAGTTGTTCTCAGCACTGACATACAATCTACACGTAACTTTACCGTGTCTTAGGTATGAATAACTATTCTATCCCTCATGGTTTAGCCAGTGAACATCAGCCAAGCCCGAGCACAGGCAAAGAAACAGTATGCACACACCTGGGAGTACTGCGACAGCAACTTTCCCCACGCATCACTCCCCAAAGAGACCTTGGCGGCTTTACCATGCCGCTTCTTAGACCGATTCGCCACGGAATCAACAGCCTTCTCTTTCTTCTTGATCGTCACATCTTCACCAATAAACCCCCATCAGCCGCCGACAGAAACCAACAAAAGCCCAAAGAACCAAACTTTAACAAAACCCACGTGCAAAAATCCAGCCTTTAAGGCAAAGATCTTACCTTGGGAGCGGGAAGACGCCAAGTCCACACCTTTAACATCTGGGTCATCCAGAGACTTACCGGAGGACGAGGATTTGGCCGTCGGAGGCAGAGTTCCTGACGGATCAGGTAATTCCTCCGGCGCCGCATCAACCTTCGATGTCGCCGCCTCCTCCGCCTCAGCGGCCGCCTTTCCGGCCAAATAAACAACACAAAAAAAATCAAGGTCTAACATTTAGCCCCTTACCCGGAAAACCAAATCTAACCGAAAAGCCACGAAGTAAAAAAAACAAAAAGGGTTTACCTTGGATCGTTTAGAGGGAGGGGCAGGATGGGAAGAAGAGAGTGTACGCTTGGAGGAAGCGGCAGAGCTACGCCTTGTCTCCACCATCTCTTTTTCTCCTTATTACGTTTCTACCCCTGGTCTCTTCTTCTCCCCTGATTTGTTTGGTCTTCTTGTCTGATTTCTTTCTTCAAGTGCCTCTCTCTCTCTATATATTTGTTTGAGTGGTTGTTTATTTCCGATGGGCTTGGCCTGGGGAGAAAAAAAAGAGGAGTTGGTTTAAATTTAATAATTTATTCTGTTTTACCGTTGTTTCCTTCTCCGATCCTTAAGAGGGAAAGGAAATAAATAAAATGATAATAAATAAATACGGGAAGGGTAACGCCTCCTCTTCTATTCTTCTTCGGTGTTTGGTTAATAGTCAATTACAGTCTCGACCAAAAAAAAAAATAGTCAATTACAGAGAGAGAAATTTCTTTTTTTTGAGGGAGACAAATAAAGGGTGAATGATTTGTAGGAGATCAGTTCTCAAACAGCTTCTTGTTTTTTATATGGTAGTTTTCGATATTTTGTTTATTTCTCTCGTAATTTAATAAATGATTCAATGTCTTTTAGTGCTTTTTAGTATATGGGAGGTGAGAAGACGTGTTTAAATCAACTAGTGAGCGAGTTATTTTAGTTTAGTTCATAGTTCGAGTTTAAATTTTGGTAAGATTTAAATATTTGTTGGACTTTTAAAAGTTCTACCAAAATTAAATTTAGATTAATCGACAATTGAACAAAATTCTAATCAGTATAAACCAAAAATAAATGAGGAGGGTAAGAAGTAAAATATATAACATGAAATAGGTAGAGAGAGAGGGGTGATTTTGTTTGTTTATGAGGCGGTGGTCCGGCCGTCCGGTGGGGAAAGAAGGAATTAGGTTGAGATTTTATTTGGTGCGAAACTAACCAGAGCGAAGAGGTTGGAATTGATTCGCACTGGCCGGTACTGGCAAGTTATGGGTTAATCATTTTACCGTGTGTTTTTTTATAATAAGTGGATATTTTTTTTAAGATAAATTTTACACCGACAATAATGTCAGGGTTTAAACCTTGGGCCTGGATTTGGTACGGAGAGAAAGAGGGGTTTCATGTACCAAACAAGATTTAATATGGTCACTTAATCTTGATGACTAGGTGCGCGTCAGAAATCTGACGGTTGTAATTTGTATGGGTATTTTTGTCTTTTACCACCCTCCTTTATTTTTTTTCCCTTATTTCCCCTCCCTGCCATATTTCTCTTTTATCTTTTACCACTCTCCCTCTAATTAAAAATTCATGGTTCCAGATATGAGGCCGACGACGTTGCCACGAGCCCGACGCCGACCACCACTCCGATTCCAACAAGGAGCAGACCGGAGTTCGATTGTGAAGAAGGGGCAAAGGTGAGAAGCGGTCGAGAGATTTCGGTGGGAGAGCCACAAGTTCTTACTCCAGAGTTCGATTGAGGTGATTCCAGTTGTTGTGTAAAGCTGAGATGTAGATCTACAACTTTGTAGTTTATGACTTCTCCAAATTCAAAGTGAATGAATGTTAAAATATGTTTGAAGCCACGAGTCGATCGAGTTACGAAAACATATTTCGGTTGGGGGACAACAAGTTCTTACTCGAGAGTCCGATTAAGGGGATTCAAGTTGCTGTGCAAAGGTGAGATATATATCTATAACTTGTAGTTTATGACTTCTCCAAATTTGGAGTAAAAAGATGTCGAAAATATATTTGAAGTCAATAGTTGATCGAGTTACAAGCCCAGGTTATGTCAAATGGCATGCTCATGTTATATCAAATGACATGCACATGTTATATCAAATGTCATACCCAAGTTATGTCAAATGGCATTGCCAGATTATGTCAAATGGCATGCACATGTTATGTCAAATGGCATGCACATGTTATGTCAAATGGTATGTTAGATTAATATTGAATAAAATATAATTAATTAAATAATTAATCAAATGACAGGTCCAATTACGATTAAATGACATACCTAGTTACGTAAAATGGCACGCCCGATTAGGTGAAACGGCATGCCCGGTTACGTAAAATGGCATACCTGGTTACAATAATATTAATTAATACTTATAATTAAAAAATTATTTAAATAATATATCAGTTTGATTTATTAAACTATAATATACCAATTTGATTTAAAGATAAAAAATAAAATAAAGGTGGGACCCGCGCATCTCATCCATTCTCTCCCCAGCTGTCATCACGTGCAAGTTATCATTCATTCTCTCTCCAGCTGTCATCACGTGCAAGTTATCATTCATTCTCTCTCCAGCTGTCACCATCCCTTTTTCGTGACATCCCTTTTTCCTTTTTTTTGACAGTTTTGCCCTTTTCTGTTCGAGTACAGGATTTGACTACCTATACCGAATCTGGGCCCTTAAACCCTGAACCTTCTAGATATTTATAACGTTTTGTGCCTCTGGACTACAAGTCCTTTGGCATTTTATATATTTATACTCCAAGTGATTTCACTAAGTATCAAAATGGCCTATGACATTGACATGGACTTGATAGGTATCCTAACATACCGAAAGGACCCTTCTAAAAAAACTATTGAAAGGACTGTGTACAAAATTAAATCATGGTGCCCTAAATCAGAAATAGAGTTCGACTATCGTAACTTCTATATTTTGCTTGTGTTAAGGAGTTTTTGGAAGATTTGGGTTTTCTTTCTGTCTACGTTATAAAAATTTAAGGCACGAAAATGGTAACTTTACCGTCATTTCAGTTAAGTGAACTTCGTTTAAATGAACTTGGTTGATTATGATGTCCTTCGGGTAAGTGAAGGCAATGAAGGTCCGGGTAGGCGAAGGTGATAAAGGTCAGGATGCGGAGCCTTACACCTCAAGATTTCATCCCTGAGGGGGGCGCAACCCTTGCACCTGGGTACCTCGGGGAGGCGCAACCCTTGCGCTTGGGGGACCTCCGGGGAAGGGCAACCGCAATCGCTGTGCCTGAGCCTCCTTCTGAGGTGTGCAAGGTACTTTCTTCCAGGTGAGCGTATGATTCGAGGGGTCGGTCTTCAGCAAGCTGGAGATGTCTAAGGGTATGATTACGTGTTGGTGACCGTCCGGAGGGAGTTTAAAGAATAAGCCTGACATTGGTTAAAGTGGGTCGGGGTTGTTGTGAGCTCGTCTTGGGTTAGAGGAACTTATTTGGTATCAACCTTAAGGATAGTTGGCCCACCTCGAAGTTATGTTTGGCTCGTATGGGTTATTTTGGAAAGATGTTTTGTACGTGAAGCCGGGTGAACGCGGCTTAGAGTTCCTATTTTGACCGGAGTTACTTGCTCAACACGGTCTCAACGTCCCAATTTGGGGTTGGATCTCGCTATTTTGGAAGATGGTATAGATTTTCCTATTCTAGGTCAGGTTTGAGTTGGAAACAGCCTACTTTGTTTTGGAGGTCGGCTTAGAATTTCCTCTTCTAAGCTTGAGAGAATCTCTCTATATTGGAAATGACTTAAGTGGATACTTCCTAAACGAGACCCAGCCTAATTGGAGTCTTTCCTATATTGGAAGCCGAGGCTAAGTCGAGGATCTCTATATAAAAAGGACTTAGGCAAAGGAGAAGATATCACCAACACAACAACAAACCTATTGCTCTTTTACTCTTTATCATTTTTCATAGCTTAGCATGGCCATAGTCTTAGTCTAGAACATTTTCCCCCTTCGTTAGGCTAACCTTGGGACGAACATTTCAAATCTGTCTCGGGTAGTCTTGACATTCTTGTACTCGCTTCTGCAACACTTTCTGATTAGGAAAGATGGTATATATTAAAATTGGATAAGAAAGTTTGTATCCTCTTTTGGAGTTGGACATTTTTATTTGGTGTGAAATGAAAAGGTTGGAATTGGTACTCACCAATAGTGGCAAATTATGGATTTATCATTTTACTCGTGGGTTTTTCTTATTGACGTGAGGCTTTTTTTAGGAATATTTATGAACCTACCCATATCCTAATTTAAAAAATTATATTCATATTCTATTCTCGATTTTAGAAAATTTTTAATATGGAACTCATACCCTTATTTCCAAGGTCTATAGGGTCTACGAGTTCTGTAAGGTCCAATCATTTACAATTATCACATAAAATTTTAATAAATTTTATGCATTTCATATATTAGACATCAATATTTAAGAATAAATGCAAGTAAGATCTAATTTTGTATCATAAGTTAACGATAAAGAAAAAATAAGTATCTCAAATTTGGAGTCAATATATATGAATAAAAGGGTAGGATATTGTTCATAGTAGTGTCTATAGTAAGATTTATACCCAATCATAAATTTTATGACTAAAAGTGAACTAATACCCTACCATGAAATTAGTCAAAATCAACATACCATAAATTTACGAAAGTAAGGATAATGTCCGACCACATAGTATTTATGCAATCCTAGGAAGTTTGGAGGGAGGGTTTTCTTTCTGAATTAGAAAAAAATTATATGTATTAAATTTGTTAAGAAATTTTTATTGGCAAGTTATTCTTAGGTCCTTTATATATATCTAATTATTGATGCGATATTATTCCAAAAAATATTTCGGCGTCCTCCCGTTTAGCTATCGTTATGCGCTGATCTATTCTTATTCGTATGAAACTACTTATTTGCCTTTACCCAAAAAAGCTTTATCATCGTCCCCCAAACTCCGAAGGTTGCACCGCCGACTTTAAACACCCATAAACGATACCGGATTAAGTGGGGACTATTAAAATCTTGTCCTCATGTAGGGACTTAATTATAGGCCATCGGATTTAATTTTAAATTAAAATATTTGAGTCTAAAGGCTATTAATCTATCAAAGGTGCTTTTGATATTTTACATGTCTGGTACCAATTAGAGATTCTACCCTACTACCATTTTAACTTTTATCTCCCAAAGTTGGAAAAAAAATCTGACCGCCAAAACCATCTCTCTCCTCCATTTTAACATTGTTCTTTTTCTTCCTAAAATTGGCTCGCCTTTCCTCACGATCCGACAACCAATGCTTCCCGAGGCCTGCCTCAATCCAACGATCGACGCTTCCCGAGACCTGTCCCGACGCTCCCCAAGTCTGGAACCACCTTCAATCGGAAGAAGTTCGGCGCCGATCTCGCCCGCTTCTAGGTCCCCCCTCCCTCCACTCTTCTTCTTTTCCTCTTTCTTTTCTTTTTTCCCCCCGAAAAAATTTATGTTTCCTTTTATTTGAAAAAAATAGGCAAAAAAGGAGAGCCAAGACAGCCAGTCTTAGGATTACTTGAGCTTGCTCAAAAGTGCCAAGGCCAAAACCTAAGGGACCCAAGGCCTCCACGAAGAAAATGAAGTACAAGGATAAGTCTGCTTCGGGTTGGTTTTCAGATGTAGTGATATTAGTTTTCACATGTAGTGATATTGATATTTTTGTATTGGTGTATTTCTTTAGTGATATTGATATTTTTGTATTGGTACAATAGTATTTTTGTATTGATATATTTGTGTTATGACAATGATATATTTCTATAGTGATATTGGTTTTCGAATGTAGTGATATTAGTTTTCGAATGTAGTGATATTGGTTTTCGCATGTAGTGATATTGGTTTTCAGATGTAGTGATATTAGTTTTCAGATGTAGTGATATTGGTGTTCGAATGTAGTGATATTGGTTTTCGCATATAGTGATATTGATTTACGCATGTAGTGATATTGATTTTCGAATGTAGTGATATTAGTTTTCGGATGTAGTGATATTGGTTTTCGGATGTAGTATTATTAGTTTTCGGATGTAGTGATATTAGTTTTCGGATGTAGTGATATTGGTTTGCATGTGTAGTGTTATTAGTTTTTGAGTGTAATGATATTAGTTTTCAGATGTAATGATATTGGTTTTCATGTGTAGTGATATTAGTTTACATGTGTAATGATATTAGTTTTCGAATGTGGTCGCATTGGTTTTTACCTGGAATGATATTGATTATCTGAATAAGTATATTGGTTTGCATGTGTAGTGATATTGATTTTCAAATGTAGTGATATTGGTTTCGAATGTAGTGATATTAGTTTCGAATGTAGTAATATTGGTTTCCGAATGTAGTGATATTAGTTTTTGAATGTAATGATATTAGTTTTCGAATGAATTTTCGTTCTCTGATTCTTTGAGTTTACTTATAAAAAAATACCTCGTAGCTTGTAGAATTTTTGAAGTTGACATTAATTTAAAAGAGAGAGAGAGAATCCTTCCTTCATCAGAATGCGAAGCGTCCCTTCCTCTTTTCACGTGGGATTAGTTTATATTTTTTAACCTTTTTAGTCTTTACATAAAAAAAGTGCGCCAGCTAATTTTTAAGTTTGATTTGGTTTCTATTAGTTATCCAATATTACTCCTTATTGCTTTAATAATACCTAACTTGCCACCAGAACCTCTTTAGTCCCATTCTTGGAGACTAAGCCTGTCCCCATCAAATCTAATCCATAAACCCCTTTCTCTTTTTTGACTGCAAACTTATCGATCTCTTGTCTCTCTCTTGACTCTATAAAACCGTTATTTCTGCTTGTACATGTAAACTCAAAGAAAATGGTAAATTACTCCCAAATTACCTGTGTTTGACTAAATCAACGATAAAGTCCTCAGTGTTTAAAAAATAATTCTCCTATCCTCCGTATTAGATTTTATTTATACTATTGGGTCCCGAGCTGACGTCATTTTCTCTTTTTTTCAAAGAGAATGGCATAGGCAATAGAGATCCGAGAGTATAATAAAATTAAACACGGGGAACGAGAAAATCATGTTCAGAAACTGAAGGAGCCGAAAAGTGGTATGACCAAACCTCAGGAAACTGATAATAATTTATCCTTTAATAATGATCCAATATGTTTTTGTGTTGTTTTAGTATGTGGAAGGTGAGGAGGGTAAGAAGTAAATATATAACAAGGTGAGAGTTGGAGTTGGAGATTTTATATGGTGCGAAACTAACCATAGAGAATAGGTTGGAGAATTGGTACCCACTAGAAGTGAAATTATGGGTTTATGAACCACATAAATTTAGATTAATTGATTAATTATTTCTTAAACAAGTCTTCAGATTGAATCCTAAGAACACAACAATGCGTTATTGGGAGAGTTTTGTCAATTTTCAAAAGTCTTACAAACTCGAACCTCGATTAATCAAACTAGTGGAGCACATTTTAGGGTTTATACATGACATATTTCTGGTGTATAAGTTTTAAAATTTTAATTCCCCATATTTTCCCCCCTTTCAGATCAATATCAATTTATATATATATTTAATTTTTTTACAAAATATCAATGAATTCAACATGAATTTGACTCGAATTGAATTCGCCAGTTCAATGAATTATATAAATCTTGAACCGTATTCAATTCGTCACAGGACAATTCAAATTGACTTTTTGACGAATTGAATCGACTTTTTTAACAATGCTCAGGTCTAACTACATAACATATACATAGTTTGCCCTTGCAAATATCCTAATAGTACCCAGAAGCCCGTGCAAAAATACCCAAAACCAAAAACGGATATTCAAGCCAACGATAGCCAACGATATTTGCTGGGATGAAGCTATCGTTGACTTTTGCCTGCTGCCCACATTGCAAGTCCACCACTTGTGTAAGCCCATGGCTTTTAAGCCCAAAATATCCACTCCACTCCACTTCAAACTCACAAACCCACTTCAAACAAATACACCTCCAAGAAAGAAAATTCATCCACCGAAGGGATAGGAAAGTTCACTCACTGTGCACAAGGGTGAAAGACCATCCTCGACCAAGATTGTACTCCATCAAGCAGCAACAAGATGGTTAGCGTTGGGCTAGGCCAGGCGGCGGTTGTTGGTGAGGCCGGACGGCAATGGCGAAAATGTCCGGAAGAGAGAGAGAGGAGAATTTTTTTTTTGCTCGATATTTTCTTTATTTTACTACAATTTAAAGTCAATTTACATGACAAATTATGTAATTAGTTTTCTGTCAGCGAGTCGAACCCATTACGGGATACGTGGAGACAAATTTAGCCTGAGAAGTGAGCATGTCTTTTAACTAAGAGAGAAAATATCCAACTCAAATTAGTTAAACTACCGTTTATAAATAGATAGTAAAAAAATCGATTTCACCGAAGAAAGTTTAAAATTTAAGTATTATAAATGTAAAAAATTTTGTTAAGAAAAACATTCCTTAAATAAGATTCCTCCGGTCTGACTGCTGAGATTACAAAACAAAATAATAAAAAGATTAAATTACATAATACCTAAGTGTTGATGGGATTAGCAACCGATGATAAAATATATATGATTTGACCGGAACCTTGGAAGGGTATCATATCAGGGAGGACTTATCAAAAAAATATCATATCAGGGAGGAGATTATTCTAGATGCGGGCTTGGAGATAAGGAGCAAAAAAAATGAAGTAGAATTTTGGCCAACCATTTGGGATGAGAAGCTAGAGAAAATAATATGGAACACGTCCTATTTACAACACAACAAAAGCATGCACATCCAAACAAACACATGGCAACAAAAATTACCCCAATCCTTAAAAGTTATCTTTCGGGATGCAACTTGTCAAGAATATCGTGTATCTTCCAGCCTTAAGACAATACCAATGGAGAAAAAAACCCCCTAGCTTTATTTGTTAAGTATCGATTTTATGTATAAACTTTGTTTTAATTCCCAATATATGCACCGAACAAGGTAAACCAATCGACTGGGGTCATAAATTGTTAAACTGGCAAAAAGAGATATGTATGATGAGTAATATTTGAAATTACTAATTTTTTATAAAATTTAGGAGAGAAAAAGTGATTCATGTATGCTAAAATTCTAACCCATATATGCTAATAAATAGACTATCGTAAAAATTTCGGAAAGAACATGGAGATGGAACTTTTTGAACTGTTGCATGTGGAGATACGTGTAGCTAGAAAATGGAAGAGTTTCTATAATAACTTATGGTTATAATTTAAAAACATAAAGTAAGTATTAGGAATGCCTCCCCGAGATTTCTTGTTTATCTTACAAGTAATCTATCTCCAATAATTCATGAAATTTGCTAGCCCATTTTTACTTAAATTATGGTACTTTCGTATTATTATTTGGGAAAAAAAATTTAGGTGTAGTCTGAGCATTTGTAACATGGGGCAGAAAATTTAGGTGTAGCCTGAGCATTTGTAACAATACTTTTTTTTGGAAGTGGTTATTGAGTTTATCTATTAACAACTAGTATCTCTGCCATCATATTCAGATATATATTAATTTTTTTAAAATTAATACTCAATAAATTATTATAAAATTTAAATTAATATTTTTCGATTCCAACTTGCGTCAGTTCAAGAATTAGTAATTTCGGTAAATTAACAAGATAATATTTTTTTGAATATATCCTCATATAAACATAAAGTCATTTGATATCATAAATTAATAATCATCATAAAAAATTACAAATACATATAATTATGAAAATTTAGTAAAATATAAATGTATGACCATTTGTTTTCGTTGAAATTTAAACCTAGTTGAATATCATCCCTAATCTTTCTAAATGAAATTAAGAGCTCTCGTATCATCTTCTCCAACTACAACAGAGAATTGTGAAGAGTTGTTGTCGCTATGATTATTATTTCTTTTCTTGTGAATTGTTCCAAAATTATTGAATCATCATCATATTCGAAATCAATATAAATTTCACAATCACGACATCACTTATTTATAAAGGTATTAAAAAGAAGTTAGGCCAAGAACTATTATTGAAAAGGTCATTTCGGTCCCCTCAAACAGACATCGGGAAAACACCCACCAGACCAAACAAAGCCCATACATATAGCGTGTCCTAACCACGAGAGAGAGAGAGTCCCCGAAGAAACAAAAACTAAACACACTCCTCTCTCTCTCTCTCTCTCTCTCTCTCTCTCCGGGAGAGACGCATCCGCCTTATCATCTTTCCCTCTCTCTATATCTCTCTAAACCCAATCCGAAACCCTCACCAACCCTCAACCAACCAAAAAACCCAAATTGTCTCCAAACCAAAACCCTAGAGAAAATCCCGAAGCCAATTCCCTTATTTGGAACAAATGGAATCCACCGGGAACTCCGCCCTTGAAACGGCGTCGCCGCCGCCGCTCTCCGCCAATTCAGGTTCTCCTCATCCCTCTCCCACTCCTACTTATGCTGTTAAGGCTAACGATTCCGTCGAGAACGATGCTCAGTTAGTTGACGCCGTTACAGGTTCTCCTCTTCCCACTCCCGCTGCTTATGCTGATAAGGTTAACGATGACGCGGTTAGTAACGGCCGCGGCGGGTACGCCAGTGACGAGGAGGTTTTCGAGGCGGCCTCGGATAAGCTTCCGATTGGTAGCAATAAGAGCGAGGATGAAGAGGAGGAGGAGGACGATGATTTAGGCGAGGTCTTCGGGACGGTGAAAGGAGGAGTTGAGGTTGGTGGCGGTGTGGTTGTGGAGGATAGGGTGAAGTTTACTAGTTCCGGAGACGCGGTTGTTGAGGGTGGTGGTGATGGTCGTGAGGTGGAGGAGGTGGCGGTGGTTGAGAATGGCGAGGGGTTGTCTGTGGATAACGGGTTTGAAAAGATTAGCGAGGGAGCGAGTGGAGCGGTGGAGGTTGGTGGTGAGTCCGAGGGGATATCTGGTGTGGAGGTTGATGGTGGTTCTGGTGATGTTGTGGATGATGGTTTTGTTGTGACGGGTGAGAGAGAAGTTGGGGAGGTTGGAGATGGCGTTGGTGATAGTGGGGATGTGGAGGCTGTGACTGAGGAGGAGAAGGTAGAGACGGGGGTCGAGGAAGAAGCCAAAGAGGCTGATGCATTGGTGAAAGATTTTATCGAGGTGTTGGATGCTGCAATTGCCAGGGAAATGGATGTTAATGGAGGTGAAAAGGGTGCGAGTGCTGAGGCTGAAGTGGATGTTCACGGAGGTGAAGAGGATGTTCGTGCTGCGGCGGAGGTGGATGTTAATGGAGGTGAAGAGGATGTGAGGGCTGGGGCCGAAGATAGTGCTGAAGTTGCAGTCACGCTTTCAGAGAATGATGATGACGAGAATGGTAATCTTGAGGATGGCGAGATAGAAGGGCTTGACACAGACGGAGAGACGGAAGAAATTGTGTTTGAAAGCTCTGAAGCTGCCAAACAGTTTTTGGAGGAGCTGGAGCGAGGCTCTGCTCTTGTTGCTGAGAGCTCTCGTGATAATTCGCAAAGAATTGATGGCCAAATAGCTACAGATTCTGATGAAGAGGTCGATACCGATGAAGAAGGCGATGGGAAAGAAGAGTTATTCGATTCTGCTGCATTGGCAGCTCTACTGAAAGCTGCTACTGGTGTTGGGTCAGATGATGGCAACATCTCTTTGACCTCGCAAGATGGATCCAGACTCTTCTCTGTTGAGCGACCAGCTGGTTTGGGGTCCTCTCTACGATCCTTGAGACCTGCTGCACGCCCAAACCAGCCTAGTCCTTTTACTTCTTCTGCTGTGACAAGCGGGGGAGCACCAGATAACAACCTGAGTGATGAGGAGAGGAAGAAGCTGGAGAAGTTGCAGCAGATTCGAGTGAAGTTTTTGAGGTTGATTCACAGGCTTGGCCATTCTCCTGAAGAAGCTACCATATCACAGGTTCTTTATAGGCTGGCTCTTGTAGCAGGGAGGCAAGCTAATCCAGAGTTTAGCCTCGAGGCCGCAAGGAGGACGGCCTTGCAGCAAGAAGAAGATATGAAAGACGATTTGGACTTTTCCTTGAACATATTGGTTCTTGGGAAAACTGGGGTGGGCAAGAGTGCTACCATTAACTCTATTTTTGGTGAGCAGAAGTCACCAATCCATGCTTTTGAGCCCGCCACTGACTCTGTTAAGGAAATTACGGGAGTGGTGGATGGTGTGAAGATCAGAGTTCTTGATAGCCCTGGGTTGAAGTCTCCTGCTGCGGAACAAGGCAAGAACCGCAAAGTTCTGTTTGCGGTAAAGAAATTGGTGAAGAAATTTCCCCCCGACATCATCCTTTATGTTGACCGCTTAGACACTCAGACAAGGGATCTTAATGATGTGCCCCTGTTGAGAACAATCACAAATGTCCTTGGGCAATCAATCTGGCGAAATGCCATAGTCACTCTGACACATGCTGCTTCTGCCCCTCCAGATGGACCATCTGGTTCCCCGCTGAGTTATGAGGTTTTTGTTGCTCAGCGTTCTCATGTTGTTCAGCAGTCAATCGGGCAAGCTTGTGGTGATCTCCGTTTAATGAATCCTACTCTGATGAACCCCGTTGCTTTGGTGGAGAATCATCCTTCGTGCCGTAAGAATAGAGAAGGTCAGAAAGTGCTCCCTAATGGTCAAGCTTGGAGATCTCATCTGCTGTTGTTGTGTTGCTCTGTGAATGTTTTGTCCGAAGCTAGTTCTCTCTCAAAACCACAGGATCCATTTGACCACAAGAAGCTGTTTGGTTTCCGTGCCCGCTCGCCTCCCCTTCCTTACCTGTTATCTTGGTTGTTGCAGTCTCGTACTCACCCAAGACTCCCCTCTGATGAAGGGGGTGATAGCATTGATTCTGAGGTTGATCTGGCTGACTTGTCTGATTCTGATGATTTAGATGAAAAGGATGAATATGATGGGCTCCCTACATTCAAGCCACTTCGTAAAAACCAGCTAGCAAAGCTTACCGGGGAGCAGAAAAAAGCTTACTTGGAGGAATATGATTACCGGGTGAAGCTTCTTCAAAAAAAGCAATGGAAGCAGGAGTTGAGAAGAATTAGAGAGATGAAAAAGAAAGGGAAGGTTGCCGGAGGTGAGGGGGGATATGTAGAAGATGATGATGCAGACGGTGGAGCTCCTGCTTCTGTTCCAGTTCCATTACCCGACATGGTTCTGCCACCTTCATTTGACAGTGACAATCCAGGTTACAGGTACCGGTTCTTAGAGCCAACTTCACAGTTCCTTGCAAGGCCAGTTCTCGACAGCCATGGCTGGGACCATGATTGCGGTTACGATGGTGTGAACGTGGAACAAAGCTTGGCAGTTATCAATCAATTTCCGGCTACTATTGCGGTTCAGGTAACAAAGGATAAGAAAGAATTTAACCTCCATCTGGACTCTTCAATTTCGACCAAGCACGGGGATGCGGGATCAAGTATGGCTGGTTTTGACATTCAAAATGTCGGGAAGCAACTTGCGTATGTGGTTAGAGGGGAAACCAAGTTTAAGAACTTCAAGAAGAACAAGACTGGTGCTGGAGTGTCCGTTACATTTTTGGGCAAAAATATTGCTACTGGAGTCAAGGTCGAGGATCAGATCTCACTCGGAAAGCGCTTGACGTTAGTTGGCAGCACAGGCACCGTCCGATCTCAGGGAGATTCGGCTTACGGGGCCAACGTGGAAGTGCGACTGAGAGATGCTGACTACCCGGTTGAACAGGACCAATCTTCTTTGGGCTTGTCGCTGGTCAAGTGGAGAGGGGACTTGGCACTTGGAGCCAATCTTCAGTCTCAGTTCTCCATCGGAAGAGGTTCCAAGATAGCAGTTCGTGCAGGGCTCAACAACAAAATGACCGGGCAACTTACCGTGAAAACGAGCAGCTCCGAGCAGCTTCAGCTCGCCTTGGTCGGGATACTCCCGATCGTATTGTCGATCTACAAGACCCTCCGTCATGGTGTTGCCGACAAGTATTCGATGTATTAGACGGACCCTCATCTGAGCTGTGTCGATGGCGGCGGATTCTATTCAAGAAGCAGCATAGCATCTTCACTGATTCTGCCACATTTTTTGTGTTCAATAATGCGGAATTTGATTTTGATCTAGAACTTGATGTTTACTGTTTACGATGAAAATCTTGTTCAGTATTGTATGGCATTCTCAGATGTGTGTTTGGAGGAGTTGCGGGTTTCTTCTGTTCCAGCATTTTTGTGCTACAAACTCGTACTCTCTATACCCCTAAAAATACTAAACAAATGTACAGTGTACCAATTTTGATATAAACGGTGTAGTTTTGCTATGGGCGACTCCTTGAGTTGGGAAAAAACATAGAAAAGAGAGAAGACTCTTGGTGGTTTATACTTTATAAATACAGTTTGGGTTTTACAAAAGTGATAACATTACAAGGTTAGGTTAAGGTAAAACGTAGAAGAAAAGAAGAGAATGAGATGCGAAGCCTAGATTAGAATGCAATTCAATGGAGAAAATGTTGTTTATCTTTTTCAATTGCTTCATTGTAAAGCACGCTCATACTTCGCATCCTCAAGAATTTTCAAACATGTTCCAATTGAAACGGAGACTTATCAGAATTCTATAAGAAGTTACTGAATCAAAGAAGATCTGGGTAGACCATCGCATGTATGGTCTGATGGATACGGTGTCACTCCTTAAGCATGAGGTGGGAGAATCGAGTCCCAACGATTGTCCGAGATCCGAAATTGTGAAAACAATTTAAACCCACAATTTTTTCGACCAAAAAAAAATCTGGGTATTCTATTTCGATCTTCATATGATGTGTTGTCTATAGGTGCCGGAGGTAAGACCAACGTTAGTTTTTCAGATGACTTGAAATATTTTCGTAATGAGGCATATAGTGTTCGGCTTTTTACCGCAACATAGAGGTTGACATTGAGGAGAAGATTTTCAAATATCTTTTGAGATGACGAATGATTGAAGATAGATTATGACTTCTTTGGTGATGATGTTTCATTCGATACGACTTGTAAACTAACAAAAAAATGCGAACACTAGGTATGTACGTGGTATTTCAATTTTTATGTGTTATACAATATTCGTATATTGTCAACAAGTATTTGGCCCAACAACACAATGACGTAGATTGATTTGATGGAGGTTAGGATTGAAATGCTTGACTACACGGTAGAATTTTTAAAAGAATTCGAATTGTTGTTATATGTTATTTTTTTAGGGAAATATGTTGTTGAATGGGAAGAAGAGTTCAACTCGGGGTGAGTATTATATTTTCTACCATAAAAAACTCAACGCGAGGTAACAAGTTACCCAAATGGAGCAAATAAATGGGCAAGTATGATTCATAACCTTTTTTCCTGAGAATAGTATGATTCATAATCTAAGAAGGAAGTAGTCATCTGTTTGGATAAAGCAACATTTTACTACCAAAATGAGATCCACATAATTGAGCGAGCGAGTCGACAGTGTAGTTAGACGGCATAAACTTTAAAAAAATACAACTCTGAGAATTATCTTAAATCTTAATAAATGTCGAGTGCTTCACTCTCACTTTATTTCTTAAATTAAACAAGAAAACCGGAAAGAGATGAGATAGCGATGTTAGGGGCCATTGATAATGCAATACATGTTCAAACTTCAAACCATATCAAGTCCGTCAGGAACATAATACCTATTCAAAATAGGTTAATAAAAACTTAATTAAATTTATTTGCTAAACAATAAGATGGAATAAGAATAAGATAACATCACAAAGAAAGAGAGTTTCATTTCGTAAAGCACGCAAGTCCAACCAAACAATTGCAACCAGCAATAGCCCTCCCGGGAGTAAACAATTTTTCACTACCCAACTGACCAAACTTGTGCTTCCTTCATTTGTTCTTGGGAAAATTACATTCAGATCCCTGTAGTTTGACGTCCCTTTTTCTGGAGTCCTTGCATTTCTGAAATCGTTCATGACGTCCCGAAGTTTGGTTTTAGAGACTCTCGGGTCCCTGAAGGCTCTTTTTTCATTTTTGTCATAAAAATGACCAAAATACCCTAAAACAAAAAATAAATTTTTTTTACCATCTCCAACCTTTGAACAAAAACACCCACCACAAAAAAGTAACCCAAAACTAAGATCAAACTAACTAAAATCAAGAACACAACCAAGAACATTAAAGAAAAAAAACTCAGATAAAAATCCTCAATTCCAAGAAAAATCGATCTCCAAGAACAAGCCCACCTCATTACTCTTCCAATAACATGTTTAATTAAGAAATTATTGAATAAAAAAATTATTTCCAACCCAGAACACCAATCAACAAACCGTCCACTAAATCGAACCCACAATCTTCAAATCCAGGATAACCCAACTCAGAAAATTTTCATCGGCTCCATCTCCAAATCATGGGAACAACCTCAGCTCCCTCGACTTCGTGGTAATGACGATGTGGTTAGAAGGCCACCATTTCATATAGAGCCCGACGCCAGACCGACCACCTTCCTAGTCGACACCGTGGGGGAAGCAGCTCCGTACGGGCCCTGGCCTCGAAGCAGTCAGCTTTGGGAAGCGGTGACGGGAGAGATCTCCAGCCTTCTTGACCGTGGGGCCGGTACGCGGCGGAGATCCGTGACCCCTGCAAGAAGACACGTGTCTGGCTGGGGACCTTGACACCGTCGAGGAAGCCGCCGTCACTAGGGGTGAGCAAAAATATCCGAATCCGATATCCAAATCTAATTTCTAAAATTTTTTTCGAATTCGGATTTGGATAATTTTATGTTCGGATTCGGATTATCCAAATATTTTATTTCAGATTCGGATAAGAAAATCATAAATTCTGATTATCCGAATATCCAAAATTTTTAACCTATTTACTTGGGATTTAGGATTGGGCTGGGCCGAATTAATAATAAGCTCTAAAATAGTTCTCACTTCTCAAGCCCTAACCTCATTCCCCAACTCCAATTATGTAACCCCATTCTCCCATTGTTCAAATTGCCTAAAACCCTAAAAAAAATCAAACCGCCCCTTCTCGTATGACAGCTTAGGTCGCAGCTCGTCGGCCACGCTCCGAACCTCCGATCGTCAGTCCACAGCCCACGAGTCACATGGTATGGTTCCCTGAATCTGATTCCTCCTTTCTTCTCTTTCGTCTCTTCTCAAAATGCCTCATGGCTAAGCCCATCAATTAATACAACAAATGTATTGGTTCTTGTATCGATTAGTTTTTATATCGACATATCTAACATATTGGTTCTTGTTGTTGTGGGATCTTGTCATTATAGAAAAAAGTAGTTTCTAATTAGTACTTGAAAATCACGAAATTTGATATATGATATCGTCAATAAATTTTTTTGCAAGTTTCTGTAAAGGATTATTATGTGCAAGTTTCTGCAGATGCAAGTTGGTATTTTTGTAACTTGTTGAGTTTTTTTGGTTTAATTGTATTTGTAGGATGAACATAAAGATATTATAGAGGTGAACACTACTAACACCCGATGCCCAAATAGCTCCACTGCTTCCACCGTCACTGCGAAAAAAAGAAAGGAGATGACAACTAGGTCAGAATATTGGAAGAGCTTAAAAATTCATTAAAGGAACTGAATTAATGGCCCGATGTCTCCATTGCAAGAAAGAGTTGCGTGCCAACACTCAAAATGGAACGGCACCCCTGAGGAATCATTTGGCCATTTGTAAAGGGAAGAATCTTTCGGAGTCTAACCAAACAGAGTTGGTAGGAATGGGATTACATGGTGAGAAATCTCTTTTCACTTATAAGTTTGATTATGATGCCGTAAGAAAGGCTTTGACAAAGATGATAATTTTGGAAGAATTGCCTTTCAAGTTTGTTGATGGGTTAGGATTTAAACTGTTAATGGAGGTAGCTTGTCCTAGATTTCAAATTCCATCACGATGGATAATCCAACGTGATTGCTATCAAATGTTTGTCGGTGAGAAAGATATCTTAAAAGATTTTTTAAAAAAGTCTTCACAAAGAATTTGTGTGACCACTGATACTTGGACATCTTTGCAAAAAGTGAATTATATGTGTGTGACAGCTCACTTTATTGATGAAAAATGGACGTTACACAAGAGGTTGTTGAGTTTTTGTCCGATATTTTCACACAAAGGAAAAGATATAGGAATTGCTTTGGAGACATGCTTACGAGTTTGGGGGATTGATAAAGTGTTTACTGTCACTGTTGACAACGCAACTGCTAATGACAAAGCAATTATTATTTGATGGATAAGTTGAAAAGTAAGTGCATTATTGATGGAAAATACATGCATTTGAGATGCGTTGCTCATATATTGCACTTGATTGTTACTGATGGACTTGTTGTTTGTAAGAATGATGTGAGTAAAGTTTGGATGGCGGTTAAATAGATAAAGAATTTGCCTGCGAGGTATGGAATTTTTAAGACTGCTATAGCTTTGGAAGATGTTCAATATAAAGGTTGGTTGAGCTTGGATGTACGTACTCGGTGGAATTCAACTTACAAGATGTTGGATGGTGCACAAAAGTTGCAAAAAGCTTTTGTAAGGTATGAGGAGATGGATCCTTTGTTCAAGTTCACTCTTCGAGATGAAAAAGATTAGAACGTTTGTTTAGTCCCTACCGATGAGGATTGGGAGGAGGTGAGGAGATTGGTGACCATCTTGAGACGGTTCTACAATATGACTTTGAGAGTTTCAGCATACAAGACGGTATGTTCTCATTCTTTCTTGCAAGATGTTGCAAATTTGCATTATATTTTCCAGAAATGGAAAGATAGTAATGATTTTAACTTGTTAATGATGGCAAAGCCCATGGCTGATAAGTATGAAAAGTATTGGGGAGAGGACAAAATGAGCATGTTGTTGTATATTGCCGTAGTTCTTGATCCTAGGAAGAAGCTAAGATTTTTGAGATTTGCTTTGTTAGACATGTATGTAGATGGAAAAGGAGAGCGTTTGTTTGAGAAGGTGAAGAGTGCTTTGTATGAATTGTTCAATGAGTACAAAAGTAAGTTTGGATCTTCACATGTTATACCATCAAGTCATGTTGGTGTTATTAGCAAAGAGAAAACATGGAATATGGATATGGATGCTAGTGTTGATGACGATGATGAATTCATGACAACTCAAAGAATTAAACGTTTCAAGAGCCAAGAACTTGAACTTGACGAAAGTATCAAGTCGGAGTTAGACAAGTACTTAGGGGAGGATCTTGAAGATGACGATGGTGATAAATTTGACATTTTATCATGGTGGAAGGTTTTGAGCTCTAGATTTCCTTTTCTTGGTCATATGGCTCGTGATGTTCTAGCTATACCTATCTCTACTGTTGCTTCAGAGTCTACATTTAGTACAGGAGGACGAGTACTTGATCCATTTAGGAGCTCATTGTCTCCTAGAATTGTAGAATCTCTCTTATGTACTCAAGATTGGCTTCGAGGCATGTCATCACATACCATTGTTGAAGAAGATTCCGATGAAGTAGAAGAGCTTGAGGATGGTAATACACTAATGCTTTTGTTCCTTAAGACTAATTATTTTAATGCTATTTGAATCACATTTTAAATTACTAATAATTCATTGCATATACTTTTACTTTTAGGTTTTTCATCCATGGGGATGGAAGTATACAAAAAATTTATGGAGTTGAAGAGTCCATATTGATCAGCTATGGAAGAAGAGAAAGAGTCTTAATTGTTGAAGATTTCATGAGAAAAAGTCTAATTTTTAGAAATGTTGTTATTTGAACCAACTATAGTCTAGTAGGATGATTGTAACCGTGGAACTTTAAATTAAGAACCGGATATGTTGCTTGAAATCAGCTAATTCAGACGACTAGTCGCCTATTTTTTTAATTCGGATAATTCGGATTATCCGAATCCGTATCCGAAATAATTTCGGATTTCGGATAATTCACTATTCGGATTCGGATAGAAAAAAATACAATTTCGGATATTTCGCATAATTTGGATTCAGATTATCCGAATGCTCACCCCTAGCCGTTGCCTACAACAAGGCGGCGCTCCAGTTCCGCGGCCCTAAGGACAAGACCAACTTCCCCGCGCTGCCGGCCGGGGACATCTACGGCTCCCGTTCTGGTTCCCGCTCCGGTTGGACCTGAGGATCGACGGGGAGGTTGATGCCGGGGATGGGGCCCACAGCGACTCCGGTTCGTCGTCGATCATCGATTGAGAGCCGAGGAGGGTTCTCGATCTCGATCTCAACCTGCCTCTGCCGATGGACGCTTAAATTAACTTAGAAGCTAGGTTTCCGGCATCGTTTTATCTGAGTTTTTTTTCTTTAATGTTCTTGGTTGTGTTCTTGATTTTAGTTAGTTTGATCTTAATTTTTGGTTGATTTTTGGTGGTGGGTGTTTTTGTTCAAAGGTTGGAGAAGGTAAATTTTTTATTTTTTGTTTAAGAATATTTTGGTCATTTCCATGACCAAAAATGAAAAAAAGCGCCGTCAGGGACCCGAGAGTTGATAAAACCAAACTTCAGGGACATCAGGAACGATTTCGAAAATACAGGGACCCCAAAGGGAGGGACGTCAAACTAGAGGGACCTGAGCGTAATTTTCCCTTTGTTCTTTTGTCTTTCCAATTTTGCCCCACAAAAAATTCAGAGTTTGCAATTCGGGACATACTTCCTCGACACCCACAGAAAACTTTTAAAAAGACCAAAACAAATATGCGAAACTGGATCGGATCATCCGATCCTCCTAATGGGCCTCTCCGTTGGTCGACATGGGGACGTGGGCCCCACAGGCCGATCCCTCTTCGAAAACCTTGGCGATCCTATCGACGGGGATCAGCGGGAGATACGACACCGCGGGGAGGCCTCGGTCGGCGGCCAGGCAGACCGAGCGGTTGTACTTGTCGGACCAGTAGGCTGCGGTGGGGACGGCGATCTGAGCCACCTGAGGGAACATCGGGAGCCGGTTCAGCCTCCGCCAAGCCGAAACCGCGTAAGTCTCCGCCACCGGCTCGTACTTGCCGTAGAGCTCCCTCGCCGCCGGCTCGTACTTTCCGTACACCGTCCTCGTGACGCTCCTCGCGGCGTCCACCACGCCGGCCCGGTGGACCTCGCTCGCCGCCTGCCTCACGATCGCCGGCACGTGCCTCTCCACCTCCCCCAGGGACTCGACCACCTTCCGGTCGACGAAGAGGAGGAGCTCGAAGGGGACGTCGTGGAACTTGTCGTAGACGGGGCCGACGACGGTCTTGACGGTGTCCTCGACGGCCTGGACGCCGGTCCTGAGGGGGCCGGAGTTCTCCTTGGCGTACTCGTAGACGGCGGCGAAGCAAACGACGGCGTATATCGCCGCCACCTGGACGAACTCAAGGTACTTGAGCCTCTTCTCGTGATCCGGTGGAACCTTAAAAAAAAATTAACGAGATGGAGCAGATTTTTAAAAGGTAATTAATCAGTTAAATGACTAATTAAGTGATTAACTAATGAGATTTACCATCTCCGTTGATTGACGGGAGGAGTCCAGTTCGTCTGCCATGAGGGGAGGTTTGTTTCTATTCTTCGCTTAGTCGCTGTTCCGTTTTCTTTATAAGTCTTCCTCTTTCGTGCTTCGAGGGTTTTAGATGAGACACGTGGTGGCTTACGGATCGTCGATTTGTTATGAGAGACAGGTGGCATCATCGGGTGAGCTGTTGTTGAGGTGTGGCAGGGTATGTTTATTATTAATTTTGAATGATGGGTAAAAGAGGATATGGATTGGATGGATTTTCTTTATTTTAATTTAACTACATGGCACGGATATTAAGACTATTTGGTGGGCTTGGGCAGGCATGGCCTTGTGACGTCATTGTCGCCTATTCTTATTATCATGTCTGCCCATTCTTGTAGGGGCCCATTGCTTTTGTTTTGTTTTCAAATGTTTTTTTTGTTGGGTTGGGGGGATAGAAACTCAGAAATGTTATAAATTTGATATGTTGTACTAGGAGATTCGACCTATAATTAAATAATTTCTAAATTTTAAAAAATTAAGCCTGTTAGGAATTAAATTTATACCTCCAAGAACACCTGGGTCTTGGGAGGACCAAAATAGGCCTCGAATCATTTTAAACATACTAATCCCACCAGGAGTAAAAATAAATGCACCCACCAAACTCAAAAAATAAGCCTACCTCACCCACCTCATCTAAATCAATCAATGAATTCTAGACCCAAATAATAACATCCCTTACCTAATACAACTTACGTTTAACAAATTTGGTTTGTGTTGGTTATGTGTTGAAATTCTTACATCTAGTCAAATTTGGTTTGAACCAATCAGCTATTTGATCCCGCCAAAACAACCACTGCAGAGCAGAAGTTGCGCAAGGTTCAAATCTGATCTCAATAAAATCACATAGAAACCCAATTGTTGACCAAAAGATGCCTCGCAGCAATGCTATTTATTGAGTCGCAAACACTCCTCGGGAATATTTATTGCATTGCAAACATCCCCCATACTATCACCCAAACCTCACGTAGCAACCTTGGAAGATTGCGGAGCATGCCTTCCCGGCTATAATTCGCGTCGCAAGCTTAAAAAATTAAGCTCGCTCGCGATACAAATCCAACATGAAACAAAATTCCCACGAATTTTTTTTCCAAACTAGATGAAACTCGTGGACTCTCGCTCTTGTACATCATCAATTGGAAGACGAGAAATGAATGTTTAGATCATTTTATTATTTGTGTTGTGGTCGATGAATTTCTTAAATTTTTTGTTTAGAATTTCAGGTTTTACATGTTGACTAGCTCTTTTTTCTTTTATACTCTTTCCTTTTAAAATTTTATTATCCATCATCAAAAGGCTACACAAAATATGCACTCATGAACTATACCAATAGTGCCGTGAAGTCATAAGAATCGCATTGATGGAGGGAAGCAAGCAATAACATGGCTAGAGTTCATGTTCTTCTAACTCAAGGATATCTAATTCATATCAGGTGATGTCCGATACTAATGGAAGCACGAGTTCAACTGCATATTGGGATTTTAAGTCGGGGAAGGTCAGCAACTGAGTCAATAAAGGAGAATTTCTATAATAGTTAAATATTACCTTAAATTCTTAATTAGATTAGAATTTCTAGTTATTTACGTCTCCTATAAATAGCAAGTCAAGGTTAGGAGTTCGTTCGTTTGGAGTTTAAATTGAGTGAGAAATACATGATAGATGTCCCCATATGGAGATTCAATTATGAACCGTTAGATTTGATTTTAAAAAATTTCTACGGATCTAATGGTTCAAATCATCTCTGAGGTATTTTGGGTCTTTTACCCAAGAATACCCATGTAGAGTTCTCACGCACCTCACCCATTCTCCTATCATCCTCTTTAGAATTTTTTTAAATAAAAACTCTGTGAATTCGGTCTCTTCTCTCCATCTCTACCGCCGCTTCTCGGGATTGTTCATCGACTTCCCCCCACGAAAGTTCCCTCCTCCGTCGCTGTGTTTGAAACGTGTTGAAGACAATAAGACCCATGTGTCACTCATTTGGAGAAGGGAAAGAGACCTCGCGAGGAGAAGGGCTTTGCCGTCATGTGCTTTTGAGGTAAACCCTAACATTTTTCATCTATGGCGTCGCTTGTTTTCAACATGCAAGTCTGCCATTGCAACTATTTTCCAATTTTAGGGTATCAGTTGATCCCTTTTGATTATTGTGTCGATTATATGGAGTCCATATGACACCAATCTGAAAATTCTGAACCTATAGCGGTTGTGAACAAAATTTTTGTACTATTGTGGATTACAGTAGATTTAGAGTTTTGAATTTATGTACAAATGTGATTTTATATTAGTGATGTTGGTATGTTTGTTGGGTGATAATAGTGGTATAAACGTAATGTGAAAATTTTATGTGTGTGAAGTATTAATAGTGTACATATGATGATTGTTGTTGTTGTTGTTGTTGTTTGATGTCCGGTTGTGTCTGAAGCGCAACAAAGAAGTAGCTGAAGATGAAACAGAAGGCGGAAGAGTAGTGGATCAAAGATGATCAGAAGACAACTAAAAAAGTACTAATTACAGATTGATTTGTAGTATGTATGTTGTTCAGCACATAAACAGAGAACCTGGAAGTCCCAATTTTTGTTTGTGTAGTGCCAATGGTTTATATTTGTAGTGGTAATGGTATATACTTAATGTGATGATGGTATATGTGTTAAGTGTTAATGGTTTACATACAAATCCATGTGATATAGATGAGATACGATTATCAAATTTATTTATTCTTGATTCTCATTGTGATATTTATTTTTGGCAGACAGATATTCAAAAGACTTGCAGACTTGTTTGTAAACCCATCAAGATCATCAAAATGAACAAAATTTTGTATCACCGAAGCTGTATCAATTTAAGGAATGAAAGAATATGGTTTATACGATTAACTGGATTTGGATTCCTTTTGGATTTGGCTGTGGCGGATCTTGTTCCAACCGATGTGATGAAAGTTTTCACATTCGGTGGTGGTGTGCAAAAGATTCTTGTACCGGAGGAGCATGTGAGAAAAATGTATGGTCTCTCATCTAAGAGTGAGGATATGAATCACGATAAGTCATTCACTGATGTACCAAAGGCTAAGTTCAAAAGAGAGGCTAAAATTTTTTGCTTGAAACCAACCAATGATTATCATGTAAGTGTGCATTATAAAATTTTTGTTACATGACAAAGGATGATCATCCAATACTTGTTCAAACTGGTAGTAAAAAGACTGTCTATATTTGTGTTAGAACTTTTTAAACATTCTGTGCATGTACACCTCTACTATCGTAGCCAAGGCGCTGGTAGGGTGTTTGTTGTTGGGCTTCTTAGTTTTGGCATCAAAATCTACCAACCTTTCTGCATGTCTTTTACCATCAACCATGCTGTTAAAATGGGTAAAGAATTCAAGGAGATTGTAGTCAGATTGCAAATACCCCCGTACAATACTTTTGCAAGATTCAACAAGTTGTGTGGTCGCCATACCAGGAGTAAAATATTTCTTAACCCATGCTGATGACCATTGTTTTTGAAAATTATGTATCCATTTCAACCATTGGTATCCCTCGGTTGGAAAGACTCTTGAATCATGTTATTACAGACAAAATTAAATTCTTCTTCATCATCAACATCATTTATCAGGTAATGGAATGCTTGTGACACTTTAGTTGTGAAGAGATGACTTAACCTTTTCTTCGCGTTCTCTAATATGTGCTAGGTACATAGTTGATGGTAAGTACTTGATAGTTCTTATCTAATCGCATAGGCAATTGCTTGGTCTTGGTCTGTGAATATGGTCTTCAGAGCTTTTTTATCAATGCACTTCAAGAATGTTCTAAATAACCATTGAACGAATTCTGTTGTCTCATCGAACAACATAGCTGATCCAAAAATGCAAGTCATGCGATGGTGATTAAAACCTACAAAAAGAGCTACATAACCAAATAAAAATAATTAGTTCAATTTAAAATTATGGATATACCCGATGTCACTAGCTGGTAAACTATTATGAATACACATAATATGCCATACTCATGTACACAATGTACCAATATTAATTACAAGTTATAACAATAACAATCACTTCCAAGAACAAGTGAAAACAAACATTACATTTTTAGCATCAAAGAATGAGAACCACAGTACTTTACCTAATGGACGATAATTCTTATTTGTTCTAAATATATTGTCAAAATAAATTGCATCACCGAAGCTCTTGTAGTCCATCCACATCCTTTTATCGGTCCAAAAAATATTTGTAATTTGTTCATCACTGTCTACCTCAATCTCATAGTAAAACGATGGATTCTTATATGCCTCAGTTCTGAAATATTCTTGCAAGGCTGTAGTTTCACCCATTTTCATCGTCTTCTGTCGTTGTGTCCTGACTTTTTTTCTTTCAAATCTATTAGAAGAAAACCAAGTTTTTCATTGCCTCCAGCCGCCATTGCCATTAGCTCATAAGAAGACTTGACCTTAATACCAGCATCATTGTTCATTTTAGCAATTTTTTCTTGCATCGAATTCATATTTTTGTTGGATCTTAACATGTAAGTAAACTCTTCAGTCAGGAGTTCATGGTTATGCTGTACTATCCATTCATTTATGAAATAAGCTTACCTTTTAGATGAATAGTGGAATGTGATCACAGCTCTACAACCTACTCTTTCCTCCCTCCGTTCATATGGCCGAGCCTTATTCTCTTTAGGGATAGTAGAATTCTTACGAAAGTCCTCATTATTGCAAAGATATCTGATATAGTGTATCTCCTCTGTCTTTGTACCATTAATTTTCTTGAGTTTTTGATAATCTATTCGCACAGTATATCCTTTTTATGTGCATATGAGAAGTAGAAATCATGCATCTTTTTCATCGTTTTAAACTGAACTTGTTTATACCATTCCTGTTTTTCCATTTGCTCCAATGACTTCGATGCACGAGTAACAATTTGTCTAGTTAATTGACAATGTTACACATTTAACCATGCAATGTTATTCATGTTAAGACATAATGGTATGCATATAAATTAATAGTGTATACATATCAAGTTGCAATGGTATATATGCGAAGATATATTAATTTACATTTGATATGTCAATGGTATAAACGTGAACTAATATTGGTAATAATGATATGTGAAATTGGTATGTCATCTAACCTGTATTGGTTTGTTCAAGACCTGTAACAATTCGTAGAAAAAAGTTTGGTCCGACTGGCAGTCCAACTGGTCAGATAATCCGATCCGAAGGTTGGACCAAATTTTGAGTCGACCTCCGGGTCATTTTTAAGAACTATGATTTCTAATAGGAGAACGTTAGAAGCGCTATATCTGCATCTCTTCTAGCTTAGTTGAAATATGATAATTTAGTGTTTATAATAACTTAGGACATTTTTTAATGTTTACATAATATAAGTTCTTAATTGTCGATTTCTAATAATTATAAATATCTAATATCTATTTTAAATAATTTACTGTCCTAATAATTTTTCCATTTGTCAATTGGCAAATCTTTCAGAATAAATTTTTAACAGGGAATCCAGGCCTACCGACCAGGCCCACTCTCTCAGCCCATGACTTCAACCCAAACCAAACACGGCAAAACAGAACTATGCCGTAACAAAGATACATACTAACGAACCGATCACCGTCCCTTCACCGGAAACCTAAAAGCCCTGAACAGACAAATAAAACTATCACCGTCCCCCCTTCCGCCGAAAATCTAAAATCCGGTCCATGGCTTCGAGTGGTAGAAACAACAAGAAGAGAAAGAAATCCAGAGATAGAATCAGCAACTTACCAGACTCCAGCCTCCCTCTATAATCGAAGACGCGGCCAAGACCAGCGTCTTGTCCAAGAGCTGGAGGCCTCTTTGGACCCAACTCGACCGCCTGTATTTCCATTTTTCCTGCTCCAGAAGTCTCTGGAAAATTTCACAGCCCTCGGTCCAGTCCCTTGAGACCATACTCATGCAACATGCCTCTCATAGAGTCACTCATTTGCACATCGACGTGGACAGGATGCATAGTCACAAATTTAGCGTGAGAAGTGAGCATGTCTTTTTAAGTGCCACATAAACAAAATTTAAAAAATATGCAACTCAAATTTAGTTCAAATAAAAATTCAAAATATATAAATTAAAATGAGAATTGTTCAAACAGATTTTGATTCAATTAAAAAGCTTTTGAATTGATGCTTTACGAATATAAATATCACTATTCCGAGAGTCTTTAAATACGATCTATTTGTTCGACTCTCGATAAAAAAATTAAAAAATAAACTACATAATACCTAAATGTACAAATATATAAGAGTTATGAGAGATAAGCAACCGATATTAAAAATATATGATTTGACCGGAACCTTGGAAGGAAATCATATCAGGGAGGAGAGAGATTATACTAAATGCGGGCTCAGAGATAAGAAGCAAAAAATTAAGTAGAATTTTGGCCAACCATTTGGGATGAGAAGCTTGAGGAAAGATGTTTTTTTTAGAAGTCAGAGGAAATAATATGGAACACGTACTATTTAGTACAACACAACAAAAGCATGCAGGTCCAAGCAAACACATGGCAACAAAAATTACCCCAATCCTTGAAGTTATCTTTCGGAATGCAACTTGACAAGATCATGTATCTTCCAGCCTGATGACGAAACCAATAGAGAAAAACCCTAGTCATTGTTGTTAAGTATCGATTTTATGTATGAACTTTGTTTTAATTCCCAATAGATGCACCGAACAGGGTAAACGAATCGACAAATGTCCTAAATTGTAAAACTGGCAAAAAAAGATATGTATGATGAGTAATTCGTCCTATATTAAGTAGTAATATTTGAATTATTAATTTTTAATAAAATTTAAGAGAGAAAAACATGCATGATAAAATGCTAACCACAATCGTAAAATTTTCGGAAAGAACATGGAGGTGGAACTTTCTGAACTGTTGCATGCGGAGATACTTTTAGCTAGAAAATGGAAGAGTTTCAATATTAACTTATGTTTAATTGGTAATGTAAAAAAACATAAAGTAAGTATTGGGAATGCCTCCCCGAGATTTCTTGTTTATCTTACAACTAATCTATTTCCAATAAAGTTCACAAAAATTAGCTGCTTCAAATGGTATTCTGGCGCAGCATATTTGCCCCGTCACAGAGAAGCACGTTTTCTAATAAGTTGATGAATGCCTCTTTCAATGTTTCTTTGGTTATTAATTGCGCCGTGGTTATTTATTAGCGTATAGTTTGTTCAAATTTAAGTCGGTTAGACATCTAAAAGTAGCAAAGTTCTAACGTTTGTGTGTTCCCAATAGATTTCCTGGTTATAATAGATCAATGCCTTATGCCCTTACTCATTGATTTAAGTTGTTGAGTTTTTCTATGGCTGACTTTTTCTTAATCAATATAGCTACCTTTAAATAAAAAAACTAGTGTCCCTGCTATCATATTTACATATATATTCAATCAATTAAAATTAATACTCCATAAATCAATATACCTTTTAAATTCGTAGTGTTTTTTTTATTTCAACTTGGGACGATTCAAAAATTAGTAATTTCGATAAATTGATAAGCTAATATTTTTTTTGATGTATCCTCATATAAATATAAAGTCCTTCGATATCATAAATTAATATTCATCATCAAAAATTACAAACACATATAATTCAGTAAAATATGAATAAATGACCATTTGTAATTTAAACCTAGATGAATATCATCTCTAATCCTTCTAAATGAAATTAAGAGTTCCAGTGTCAGCTTCTCCGACTATAACATAAAATTATGAAGAGTTGATTGTCGCTACGATAATTTTCTTTTGCGTGATTGTTCTAAAGTTATTGAATCATCACCGGATTAAAAATCAATATTTATTACTTAGGCATTTATTTTTATAAATATTCATAATCAAAATAAAATTTTATATCGATCATTACATAAAATATGGTACATTATGTTAATGATATATTATATACAAATGAACTTTATTTGGTTAAATATTTTTTAAATTAAATTTATCGATTAATTAATATCTCTCAAAACTAAGATCCTAGTCCAAGAATTTTTTTTGAAAAGGTCATTTCGGTCCCCTCAACTCAAACAGACATCGGGAAAAAAAACACCAACCAAACCAAACAAAGCCCATATAGCGTGTCCTTAGTCCTTACCGAGAGAGAGAGAGAGAGAGAGTTCCCGAAGAAACAAAAACCAAACACACTCCTCTCTCACCCGGGGAGAGAGACGTATCCGCCTTATCGTCAACCTCTCTCTATATATCTATCTCTCTAAACCCAATCCGAAACCCTCACCCACTCCCCACCAACCAAAAAACCCCTCAAGCTCTCTCCAAACCAAAACCCTAGAGAAAATCCCGAATCCAATTCCCTTATTTGGAAGAAATGGAATCCAACGGGAACTCCGCCCTCGAAACGCCGCCGCTCTCCGCCAATTCAGGTTCTCCTCATCCTTCTCCCACTCCTACTTATTCTGTTAAGGATAACGATTCCGTCGAGAACGATGCTCAGTTAGTTGACGACGTTACAGGTTCTCCTCATCCCACTCCCGCTCCTTATGCTGATAAGGTCAACGATTCCGATGACGCGGTTGGTAACGGCCGCGGCGGGTACGCCAGTGACGAGGAGGTTTTCGAGGCGGCCTCGGATAAGCTCCCGATTGGTAGCATTAAGAGCGAGGATGAAGAGGAGGAGGAGGACGATGACTTAGGCGAGGTCTTCGGGACGGTGAAAGGAGGAGTTGAGGTTGGTGGCGGAGAGGAGGGTGTGGTTGTGGAGGATGGGGTGGAGTTTACTAGTTCCGGAGACGCGGTTGTTGAGGATGTACGTGTGGATGTTGTGGCGCCCCGGGTGGTTGTTGTTGGTGGTAATGGTCGTGAATTGGAGGAGGTGGTGGTGGTTGAGAATGGCGAGGGGTTGTCTGTGGATAACGGGTTTGAAAAGATCAGCGAGGGTGCGAGTGGAGCGGTGGAGGTTGGTGGTGAGTCCGAGGAGATATCTGGTGTGGAGGTTGGTGGACAGGAGGTTGCTGGTGGTGGTGGTTTTGTTGTGACGGGTGAGAGAGAAGGTGGGGATGTGGAGGCTGTGACTGAGGAGGAGAAGGTACCGACGGGAGTCGAGGAAGAATCTGGAGAGACTGATGCATTGGTGAAAGATTTTATCGAGGTGTTGGATGCTGCAATTGCCAGGGAAATGGATGTTAATGGAGGTGAAAAGGGTGTGAGTGCTGAGGCTGAAGTGGATGTTCACGGAGGTGAAGAGGATGTTCGTGCTGCGGCGGAGGTGGATGTTAATGGAGGTGAAGAGGATGTGAGGGCTGGAGCCAAAGATAGTGCTGAAGTTGCAGTTACGCTTTCAGAGAATGATGATGACGAGAATGGTAATCTTGAGGATGGCGAGATAGAAGGGCTTGACACAGACGGAGAGACGGAAGAAATTGTGTTTGAAAGCTCTGAAGCTGCCAAACAGTTTTTGGAGGAGCTGGAGCGAGGCTCTGCTCTTGGTGCTGAGAGCTCTCGTGATAATTCGCAAAGAATTGATGGCCAAATAGCTACAGATTCTGATGAAGAGGTAGATACCGATGAAGAAGGCGATGGGAAAGAAGAGTTATTCGATTCTGCTGCATTGGCAGCTCTACTGAAAGCTGCTACTGGTGTTGGGTCAGATGATGGCAACATCTCTTTGACCTCGCAAGATGGATCCAGACTCTTCTCTGTTGAGCGACCAGCTGGTTTGGGGTCCTCTCTACGATCCTTGAGACCTGCTGCACGCCCAAACCGGCCTAGTCCTTTTACTTCTTCTTCTGTGACAAGCGGGGGAGCACCAGATAACAACCTGAGTGACGAGGAGAGGCAGAAGCTGGAGAAGTTGCAGCAGATTCGAGTGAAGTTTTTGAGGTTGATTCACAGGCTTGGCCATTCTCCTGAAGAAGCTACCATATCACAGGTTCTTTATAGGCTGGCTCTTGTAGCGGGGAGGCAAGCTAATCCACAGTTTAGCCTTGAGGCTGCAAGGAGGACGGCCTTGCAGCAAGAAGAAGATATGAAAGACGATTTGGACTTCTCCTTGAACATATTGGTTCTTGGGAAAACTGGGGTGGGCAAGAGTGCAACCATTAACTCTATTTTTGGTGAGCAGAAGTCACCAATCCATGCTTTTGAGCCCGCCACGGACTCTGTTAAGGAAATTACTGGAGTGGTGGATGGTGTGAAGATCAGAGTTCTTGATAGCCCTGGGTTGAAGTCTCCTGCTGCGGAACAAGGCAAGAACCGCAAAGTTCTGTTTGCGGTAAAGAGATTGGCAAAGAAATTTCCCCCTGACATCATCCTTTATGTTGACCGTTTAGACACTCAGACAAGGGATCTTAATGATATGCCCTTGTTGAGAACGATCACAAATGTCCTTGGGCAATCAATCTGGCGAAGTGCCATAGTCACTCTGACACATGCTGCTTCTGCCCCTCCAGATGGACCATCTGGTTCCCCGTTGAGTTATGAGGTTTTTGTTGCTCAGCGTTCTCATGTTGTTCAGCAGTCAATCGGGCAAGCCTGTGGTGATCTCCGTTTAATGAATCCTACTCTGATGAACCCTGTTGCTTTAGTGGAGAATCATCCATCATGCCGTAAGAATAGAGAAGGTCAGAAAGTGCTCCCTAATGGTCAAGCTTGGAGATCTCATCTGCTGTTGTTGTGCTGCTCTGTGAAGGTTTTGGCTGAAGCTAGTTCTCTCTCAAAACCACAGGATCCATTTGACCACAAGAAGCTGTTTGGTTTCCGTGCCCGCTCGCCTCCCCTTCCCTACCTGTTATCTTGGTTGTTGCAGTCTCGTACTCACCCAAGACTCCCCTCTGATGAAGGGGGTGATAGCATTGATTCTGAGGTTGATCTGGCTGACTTGTCTGATTCTGATGATTTAGATGAAAAGGATGAATATGATGGGCTCCCTACATTCAAGCCACTTCGTAAAAACCAGCTAGCAAAACTTCCCGGGGAGCAGAAAAAAGCTTACTTGGAGGAATATGATTACCGGGTGAAGCTTCTTCAGAAAAAGCAATGGAAGCAGGAGTTGAGGAGAATTAGAGAGATGAAAAAGAAAGGGAAGGTTGCCGGAGGTGAGGGGGGATACGTAGAAGATGATGATGCAGATGGTGGGGCTCCTGCTTCTGTTCCAGTTCCATTACCCGACATGGTTCTTCCACCTTCATTTGACAGTGACAATCCAGGTTACAGGTACCGGTTCTTAGAGCCAACTTCACAGTTCCTTGCGAGGCCAGTTCTTGACAGCCATGGCTGGGACCATGATTGCGGTTATGATGGTGTGAACGTGGAACAAAGCCTGGGAGTTATCAATCAATTTCCGGCTACTATTGCGGTTCAGGTAACAAAGGATAAGAAAGAATTCAACCTCCATCTGGACTCTTCAATTTCGACCAAGCACGGGGATGCGGGATCAAGTATGGCTGGGTTTGACATTCAAAATGTCGGGAAGCAACTTGCGTATGTGGTTAGAGGGGAAACCAAGTTTAAGAACTTCAAGAAGAACAAGACTGGTGCTGGAGTCTCTGTTACATTTTTGGGCAAAAATATCGCGACTGGAGTCAAGGTCGAGGATCAGATCTCACTCGGAAAGCGCTTGACGTTAGTTGGCAGCACAGGCACTGTACGATCTCAGGGAGATTCGGCGTACGGGGCCAACGTGGAAGTGCGACTGAGAGATGCTGACTACCCGGTTGAACAGGACCAATCTTCTTTAGGCTTGTCGCTGGTGAAGTGGAGAGGGGACTTGGCACTTGGAGCCAATCTTCAGTCTCAGTTCTCGATCGGAAGAGGTTCCAAGATAGCAGTTCGTGCAGGGCTCAACAACAAAATGACCGGGCAACTTACCGTGAAAACGAGCAGCTCCGAGCAGCTTCAGCTCGCCTTGGTCGGGATACTCCCGATCGTATTGTCGATCTACAAGACCCTCCGTCCTGGTGTTGCCGACAAGTATTCGATGTATTAGACGGACCCTCATCTGAGCTCTGTGTCGATGGCGGCAGATTCTATTCAAGAAGCAGCATAGCATCTTTACTGATTCTGCCACATTTTTGTGTTCAATAATGCGTAATTTGATTTTGATGTAGAACTTGATGCTTTCTGATTGCGACGAAAATCTTGTTCAGTATTGTATATCATTTCAGATATGAATTTTGAGGGGTTGCGGGATTTCTTCTTTCTCAGTTTTTTTTGAGCTACCAACTGGAATTCTTACTATTAAACCAATCTCCCTGCGCAATGTTCTTGTCTTGTGTAGATGGTAGCTTGCTGCAGACACATTGGTAATGTGGAGTTACAGATTCGGACATGTAAATTCACCGAGGTTAATGTGTCTTTACAGCCAATTGATCTTGCCAACGACGAGACGAATCACAACGCTAAAGTTGAGGAAGTCACTTTATACTTTAGCGTACCATGTTGAGACCGGATGAAAAATTCACCAACCCATTGTATTAAGATTTTGGGTTGGATATAAAGATTTTAATATAGTATTAGAATAGATTAATCTCGTACCTGTTGTTGCGCTCGCACGATCCCAGTTCTTCACATTCGGTGGGTCTCATGGAGATGTTGAAAATTCCAAATTACACTAGTGGTAAACATGGAAGTTATTGGAATTCAATGAGAAGTAGTTGAATCAATCAAGATCTTGGTATTCTATTTCGGTCTTCGTATAATGTGTTGTATTGTCTATAGGCGCTAAAAATAAGGCCAACCTTAGATTTTCACATGATTTTTTGGGTAAGTATTTACTCAAAATCTTTATCAATTTATTTTACGCTTTCAGCCGCTGAGTTAAATATCCTCAGCAATTTTTCAAGTGACTTAAATATCATCTTTTTGCAAAAAGTGCAAAAATCAAATGATCGATAACTAAGAACGCCTCTTTCAAAAAAAAGATAACTAAGGACGCCAACAACTTTGCTTGGATATCTTCGTAATGAGTGTTGGCATTGAGGAGTAGATTGCAAATATCTTTTGGGACGACGAAAGAAAGAAGATATGACTTTTTCGGTGATGATGTTTCATTCAATATGACTTATAGAACAAACGAAAAATGTAACCACTAGGTATGTAAATTGTATTTCAATTTTTTTTGTGATGCAATATTCGTATATTGAATTATCGAGTGTGCAAGCATTAGTTGTATTTTGTGCAACTAATTATTGTCAAATCGATTTTTTTAATACGATATGTCTTAGTTTATGTTTATATGCAACCAATAATTGCTAAATTGAATCAGCTTTGAAAACGCTGTTTTTTATAAGTAGAATTTTATAATACCTGAAAAAAATATGAAAAAATAATTACACCAATCTATACTTTAAGTACAATACTTAATGTATTAGATAGATAAACATCAATCATAACAATATGATTAATGTTATTTGAGTACATTTCCACACGTATCTCTTTAGTAACTGTCCTAACCAATAATTGTTAAATTGAATCAGATTTGAGTACGCTATTTTTTTTACATGTAGAATACGATGTATTCTTGTCATTAATTTTTTTTTTGAAAAAGTAAAATTATATTAATCTTGGTGTTATATAGCACAACTATTCAAAAAGTGTAAAATCCCTACACAAAAAGCAGAGAGAACCCTACTAATTTCTGTACAATCCGCCTCTTGCAAAAGAGATATCAAGCAAGCTAAAATATAGCTAAAGAGAGAGATTCCCCGGCAATTAACCAACAATAAAATTGCGAGGCAAATCTTCCCATAGCTAACAAAAGTAGGCCACGATAAAGAGGCCGTAGCCTACACGCATCTACGTGGCCTGAAAAAGACCGCCACTAATACCTAGGACACCCCTGGCAGCCTAGTCTAGTGGAACTAGCAATACCCTGGGGAATTTTCCAAAAAGGGGTTAATTTCCCCGACAATTTCTTAAATGGAATTGTCAGTGGATGTATTTCTTGTCTGGGGTTGAGATGAAAACCGCTCCCGTCGGAGATTTTTTGGTTACCCAAAACCGTTCCTCCTGGGGCGTTATTTCTTATACCACAAAACGCTCAAAACTACTCCGTTTTCTTTCTTTTTATACCAAAATCGCTCAGACTTTTTGTTAGCATTTTTTAATACCACAACCGTTCCTCCGGGAGCAATTTTTTTACCAAAAATCTCACCAATTTAATTCCAATTGTCGCATTTAAACCAGACCCCGGATTATACACGTAAGTTTGCAATAAATCTCTTAAATTTTTGTCCTAATAAATCTCAAATTTTATTATTTTATTAACTTTTACCTGTATAATATATATGGTAGTATAAGTTATTGGGCAATTAACATCTGTAATAACGAGTCCACCCTGGCAAAATATCCACAATATACGATAGAAACTTTTAATTTATTTTCTGAAAACTAGAAAATTAAAATTGAAGTCAACCGATGGCTTAAAAAATAATAAAGCAACAAAAACTTATTAAAAAAATGCTACCACAAACCGCTGCCCCGGGAGCGTTTTGTTTTCAACCGAAAACCGCTCCCGGGGGAGCGTTTTTCCTTTTAACCAAAAACCGCTCCCGGGGGAGCGTCTTTTCTTTTAACCGAAAACCGCTCCCGGGGGAGCATTTTTCCTTTTAACCGAAAACCGTTTTTTTACCAAAAACTGCTCCCGAGGGAGCGTTTTCTTTTTAAACAAAAAATTTTACCGCTCACATTTTTTAAACCAAAAACTGCTCCCCCGGTAGTATTTTTTTTTTTACCAAAAATTTTTACCACAAACCGCTCCGCAGGGAGCATTTTGTTTTTAACCAAAAACTTTTATACCAAATATTCCATCAAACCGGCCGAAAATCGGTCCACAGCGTTTTGAATATACCAAAAACCCACGGACTTTTTTTTTATCCCGCAATTCAATTCTAATTGTCCCATTTAAACGGTCTTAACCATTATACATGTAAGCTTGCAAAAAATTTCTTAAATTTTTGTCGTCATAAATCTCCATAAATCTCAGATTTCATTTATTTTCTAACTTTTACATCTATAATATATATGGTATTATATGTTATTGTGCAAAACATTCACAACATACAATAGAAATTTTAAATTTATTTTGTTAATTATCTAAAAATTAGAAAATTTAAATTAAAGTGAACTACCTCAATGGCTAAAAAAATAATAAAGCAAAATAACGCCCCAGGGGGAGCGATTTTGGGTAACCAAAAAATACTCCAATGGGAGTAGTTTCCAGCTCAACCCCAGACAAAGATTACATCCCCTGACAACTCCATTCAGGGAATTGTCAGAGAAATTAACCCCCTTTTAAAAAATTCCCCCAATACCCTTCACGGAAGGAAACAATTTTTCACTATCCAACTGACCATTTTGGATTGATTATCGTTTTCCTTTTGGTGTTTTTGCATTTTGTTTATATATTTTTTTTGTCTATATTATTTTTCGTCTATTTAATTCAACCTTCGCGCCACCTTTAAAAAAAAAACTGACCAAACTTGTGCTTCCTTCATTTCTTCTTCGACTTTCCAATTTTGCCCCACTACAAAAATCAGAAATTGCAATTTGGGACAAACATCCACGACCACATAATACTTTTAAAAAGATCAGAACAAACATGCGAAAGCGGTTCGGATCGGATCCTCCTAATGGGCCTCTCCAATGGTGGACATGGGGACGTGGGCCCCACAGGCCGATCCCTCGTCGAAAACCTTGGCGATCTTATCGACGGGGATCAGCGGGAGATACGACACCGCGGGGAGGCCTCGGTCGGCGACCAGGCAGACCGAGCGGTTGTACTTGTCGGACCAGTAGGCTGCGGTGGGGACGGCGATCTGAGCCACCTGCGGGAACATCGGGAGCCGATTGAGCCTCCGCCAAGCCGAAACCGCGTAGGTCTCCGCCACCGGCTCGTACTTGGCGTAGAGCTCCCTCGCCGCCGGCTCGTACTTGCCGTACACCGTCCTCGTGACGCTCCTCGCGGCGTCCACCACGCCGCCCCGGTGGACCTCGCTCGCCGCCTGCCTCACGAGCTCCGGCACGTGCCTCTCCACCTCCCCCAGGGACTCGGTCACCTTCCGGTCGACGAAGAGGAGAAGCTCGAAGGGGACGTCGTGGAATTTATCGTAGACGGGGCCGACGACGGTCTTGACGGTGTCCTCGACGGCCTGGACGCCGGTCCTAAGGGGGCCGGAGTTCTCCTTCGCGTACTCGTAGACGGCGGCGAAGCAAACGACGGCGTATATCGCCGCCACCTGGACGAACTCCAGGTACTTGAGCTTCTTCTCGTGATCCGGTGGAACCTAATAAAAATTAACGAGATGGAGCAGTGTTTTAAAAGGTAATTAATCAGTTAAATGACTAATTAAGTGATTAATTAATGAGATTTACCATCTCCGTTGATTGACGGGAGGAGTCCAGTTCGTCTGCCATGAGGGGAGGTTTGTTTCTATTCTTCGCTTAGTCGCTGTTCCGTTTTCATTAATAGGTCTTCCTCTTTCGTGCTTCGAGGGTTTTAGATGAGACACGTGGTGGATTATGGGTCGTCGATTAGTTACGAGTGGCACGTGGCGTCATCGGGTGAGCTGGTGTTGAGGTGTGACATGGGTATGTTTATTATTAGAGATAATTACTGAGAGGACCCCAGGGTATAGTCAAATAGACTCTGAGGACCCTGTAGTTTTCCTACTAATTGCTGAGCCCCTGTAGTTTGGTTATTATTATACTTTCGGGTCCCTGGCTGATGTCAGCATTCAAAATTTTCAAGTAAATGACTCAAATACCCTTGCAAAAAAATTTAAAAAAATTAATTACTGTGGCTGACCACTTCGACACCATCTCCTCCGTCTTCAACCTGACTTTCGCCTCCATTGACCCTCTTATCTGCCAAATAATCGAAATCAATCGAAACCAATGAAGTAATCGAAATCAATAACATCTTTCACTCCTCGTTTGTCTTCGTCAAATAATTACTCTTGATTTTTTTAATTAATTAAAGGAGAAAAAGCATAGGAAAGGAGATGAGAAATCCACAAGCTTCCTTTAGACTTTCGTTGAGTTTGGTTGCCGTCGCTTGTCGACATCTTCGTGGGGTGAGTTTGGTTGCCTCGATTCAGAAGTCCTCTCGCGGACCGTGAACGGGAACAACGATGAGAACCACGGTGCTTGTTCCCCTTTCCTCCTCAACGGCCTGGGTTTTCCCGTTCCTTACTGTACCGAGAACGATACTGAATCGAGGCAAGATGGCACCTACCGTCGCCGGCGTCAACGGTGGAGGGAGGGGAGAAACTCCGAGCCCCATCGTCGTCTGGGCATTAGAGGACGAAGCGATTTGCCTGTTAAACGATTTGCCTTCCACTACTCGATTTGTTGTTCGACTTGGTCGCGTGAGATTGAGAAGTGGATGGTAGTGGCCGGAGACTTGTTGTTCGACATTGTTGGCCGGAAAAATGGCCGGAGAAGATGACCGGCGATTTTAGTTGACCAGAGCAAGGGCATATCGGTCATTTCAGATATAAAATAAGTAAAAAAATTAGCTAGGGACCCGAAAGTATAATAATAACCAAATTACAGGAGCTCAATAATTAGTAGGGAAACTATAGAATCCTCAGAGTTTATTTGACTATACCCTGGGGTCCTCTCAGTAATTATCTCTTATTATTAATTTTGAATGATGGGGTAAAAGAAGATATGGATTGGATGGATTCTCTTTATTTAATTATGTGGCACGGATATCAAGGCAGTTTGGTGGGCTTGGGCAGGAAGCCCAGCATGGCCTTGTGACGTCATTGTGGCCTTTATTCTTATCATGTCTGCCCATTCTTGTAGGGGCCCATTGCTTTTGTTTTAATTCGATCTTTAATTTTGAAAATTCAAACCTGTTCAATTTTTATTATTAGTTTGTATGTCAAATAACTCATGGGAGGACCAAAATATGCCTCCATCATTTTAAATATACTAATTCCACCCTCGAGTAAAAATACATGTAGCCACCAAACTCAAAAAATAAATCTAACTCACTAACCTCATCTAACTCAATCAATTCTTTATAAATCCAAATAATAACATCCCTTATCTCATCCCAATCACACAGTCATATACGACGTTTAATAAGGAAATAAAATCGGCTACTTACTAAGTACCATGAAACAATTTTCCTAAAAACACTAAGGGAAGAAACATAAGTTGCAAAAAAGGTAATTACATTATGTTCAGTTTGTGTAATTAACACAAAATTTATCTAAAAGTAACTAATTCTTTTGATTGGGTGGATGAGATAGACTTTAGTTCTTGTTTTTATTTTTTATGGAATATGTAGAGTTTTTTACTATGGAGTAGAGATTCGTGTGTTGTATGACTATTTTAAAATTTAAAATAAAGTGAGTGAATCTTTTCAGTTGGTATTTTTTCAATATTAATTTTCCATTCGTAAAATTTTACCAATACGAAAACATCAAGCTTGCCCAAGGGGCAAAGATAATGGACACTGAAAATGAAAAGACCACGCATCTACAATCAGCAGATAATTGCACGATGATTTGTAAGCAAGACTGTAAAAGCATATCATAAGAATAAGGTTCATTTTAAAACTAAGAAGATGGTTTTGAGAACATTAATTAATCCCTGCAGTTCCTTGAAACATGCCATCTTTCTAGATTTCCAAGACCAGAGCCTAGATTTTGAACATCGACATTTGAATACTGCTGGATGTAATTTGAAAATCAAGGGACTGAGGTTTTCAGACTAAGATCATGTCGTACAAGTTATGGGGCCATTTTTTGTGTTGGTTGTTGGTTTTGGAGCATGAAAGGTAATTGCAGAAGACGTTCGATGATCTAGTGAAGATCATGTAGGATTAAAGGTACCCATCGACTCACGTGGCGAGTGTCAAGCAAGTTTTGGCTGAGGACCTGGCGCTAGCAAGTGCTCTAGCTGCATCTAGAGGAGGCAAAAATTTCTGGTCAGAAGGCATTGAGATGTTGTTGGTCGTCTTTGCCTTGGAGCATCTCACCTTGGTCATCTTGCCTTGGGATGGTCGTCTCATCTCCTTGAGACATCTCACTTTGGGTCACGTATTGGGACATCTCACCTTGCGATGTTTATTGTTGACTTGTAAAGATATCAAGGCATATGAGAAGTGTTGGATATCATTTTGACCTTTATCTCAGGTTAAGACTTGTCCCAGATGGAGTGGAACATGCCGAGCACCCCTTAGGAGGCGCACCATGCGCCTAGTTGGAGCAAGGTAGGCACAAGGTGCGCCTAGTGGTGGAAGATGGTACACCCTGCGCCTGGTTGGTAAAACGGTCTTAACTTTTGGCTCGGACCTCAGATTGAGCTGATTGTTTTGGTATTGGAAAGCTAAGACACAGACCGAAAACTTTTTAGTTTATGCGATCTTCCAAATAGGAGCTTAGGAATGTCAAAACTGAGTACGAAGCAGCATGCTCCTAGTTAGAGGTTCATCATAAGTTTAGTCTAGTAGATTGACCACATCTTTTGACTGGAAGGTCAAATTGAGACGATTCAAATTTATGTGCAAAGCCAAAACATAGATCTACAACTATTTAGTTTACAACTTCTTCATATTCGGAGTGCAAGAGGGTCAAATGAGCACATATTTTAACCCAAGCATGACAGATGCACCTTGCAACCCGGGCAAGGTAGGCACACGTAGCATGCGCCTGGTTGGGAAGGAGGTGCAAGTTTCATGCACCTGGTCGGAGGCCCACGTATCATGCGCCTTGTTGGAGGCACACATATCATGGGTCGAGTTGGGTAGCGCATGTACCGTGGGCCGAGTTGAAGAGGCGTATGTATTGTGGGCCAAGTTGAAGAGGCGCATGTACCATGGACCGAGTTGAAGAGGTGCACACATCGTGTGCCGTGTTGAAGAGGCACACCTTTCATACGCCTAGTTAGAGACGCACGTTTCATGCGCCTGGTAGGAGGTGCACATTTCATGCGCCTGGAAGGAGGTGCACGTATCATGCACCTAGTAGGAGGCACACATAGTATGCACACGGTAGGGGGCGCACTCCCATGCGCCTAGCTGGGGGTGCACCCGTCATGCATCACCTTAAGTTGGTTTCAAGAAATGTGTGCTTGAGTTGGGTTTTTCCTAAATTGATTTATGGCTTAGGTTTTTCCTAAGTTGGATCGAGGCTTCCCGACTCGGGGCGTGATTTGGACTTGTCTCTATTTGGGCCGGGATTGCTTAGGATGCACGACCTTATGGTGGAAGTTGCCTTAGGAAGCCAGGATAATCTTCCACATAAAGGGACGACCCATTCTTAACTTGTGCTTGGGCTAGTATGAAAAATTGGGTGAACACGGTCTAGAATCTTCTATGGACCCGGGTTGCTTGCCTGACTTGGTCTTATTCAAGGCCAAATATTTTTGTTTTGGAAGGTTACTATACCAGACCAGGGTGGATCTCTCTAACGGTCACAAGTTGGCGGATCTTTCAGGATCGAATTTTGGAGCCGGGATCTTCATACATTAAAGGCGGTCTAGGGTTTTCTATTTTAAGGTCGGGGGAGCTAGGTCAAGGCGCACTATATAAGAAGAGCTCGGGCAAGGGATCTGGCATCACCAACACATCAAACAACAACTATTGTTACTTATCTTTTTCTTAGCTTAGCCCGTGGCTCTTTTTTTTCCCTCTCATTTAGATTGAACGTCTAAGGTTCGTTCTTTTTTTCCTCTTTCTGTTAGGCCGACCTTGGGACGACCACTCCGGACCGTCTCGGGTTTCTTGACGTTCTTGTACCCATTATCCCGTAATAAATACATACGTTGATGGAGAGAAAAGAGAATTTTTATTTATGAGTATCCGAGTCACAAAGCCATACATGAACTAAGGTAGCATATCTTTATATAATAGACAAATATTTGTACCCCAAGAAACCTATCTAGGTCAATTCAGAAGTCCAAAATAAGTGTCCGAGCAAAATAAAAAAATAGTTGCCAGCGCCACTTAGCGGCCGCTAGGTCACCAAAACCCGAAGCTGCTGTAAACCACCCATAGCGTTCGCTATAATGGTAGAGTCTGCTGCTCTGCCTCTCTCGCCAATTCCCTATAATCTCTACCTTTGGCGAGAAGTCATCCCTTTCTAAGAACTATGAAGCTCCACTCGAACTTCAACAAACTCTACCTAGATGAGACACCGTCCAACTCTATACCCCAAGAAGAGATATTGCGAAACCAAACCAACTCTACCGACTACACCTCGAACCATAGATATATCACCATCAATGAGACCATCTACACTTTCTCTCCATCTTTGTTCAATCACTTGGAGACATCCTCAAAACTCGAGGAACTCCTGAGTTTGTTTCGTGTATTTTCTCCAACCTCCATTGAACCCCAACATGCAAGTTCACCTGCTTAAGCAACCTTGTGACCAATAGACACTCCTCTATTTTTTCGGTCATCCCCATGCTCTACGACCTCGAATTGCTTCTTTGTTAGATCTTTTTTCCTCGAACCAATGCTACAAGCCATATCATAAAACAGACAATCGTTTGTTCTACCAAGTAGAACCCTTGACATGTTACGAACTCCACCGCTCAATATTGAGTAAGATACCCAATTCGCCCGTGGTGTTACCAATGCCTTCGCATTTCCAATGCCAAACTTACCCAACACTTTTGACATGCACGTGCCTTCATATGATCTAACCTCATATGCCAAGAGCTTTTCCCCTCAACATCAGAACTCGTTGATGTGACTCCACCTACAACAGTGCCCCCCATTAACCTGTAGGTATTTCTAGCATCCTTTTTACCCTTCATAACTACCATAGTATCCTTCTCCACCTCAACTAGCTCGCCTGCTACCTTATAGTTGTACCCACTATAATCTAAGGCTCCTAATGAGATCAAATTCCTCTCAAACTTTGGAACATGCCTATTCTCACACAACTTTCTCTCAACATCATCCCACATCTTGATTCAGATATCACATATGCCAGTAATTCTACAAGTAAAACTATTACCCATAGTCACCATACCTGAAATATCAAACTTGTAAGTGTCGAACCACCCTCTCTTGGACGTCATGAGGAAAGAGCAAGCGTTATCCAAAATTCAGAAATCAACAGGATGCTTAGGACTTGATAAGACAGAAAGATAGTCACCATCCAATCCATCTGAGTATGATACCGTATTCTTGGATACCGATTCTTTTTCCTCGTGGTCTCGAGTTTTTCTTGGACAATCCTTCTTCATGTATCCCTTTTATCCGTACTCGAATCAATTTTCTTCGAACCTCTTTGACTCTGACTTAGATCCTCTTTCATCTTTTCCTTCTCTACGACCATGCCTACCCCTCACAACCAGTCATTCTCCATGTTTATTGTCGACCTTCTACCTTTGATGAAATCCTAGCAAAGCACTAGTGATATCCTCCAACACCAAGGACTCTTTTTCCCAAGTTAGAGTTGTAACCAAACTCTCGTAGGAACTTGGTAAGGAATTCAGTAGCAACAACATCTTGTCTTCGTTCTCGAACTTCATATCGACCCTTATCAAAATACTCACTGGTTGATTGAAGCTGTTGATGTATTGGCTCAAATCTAAGTCCTCCATCATCTTAAGCCCGTATAAACTTTACTTAAGTTAAAGCTTGTTCCACAAAGAATTTGCATATATCTGTGCTCCAGTTTCTTCCAAACCCCAACCGGTGACTCCTCATCCATAACATGATATATCACATCATCTGCCAAGCACAAGCGAATCTTCGCTACCTCATTGGTCTCAATCTCTTTCCATTCTTGCTCGTCCGTCTTCTTAGGCTTCTTTCCCGAGAACGCTTTGACTATCCCTAGTTACACTGGCAAATCCTTGCCATGCATTTTCCATAACCTAAATTTCAATGATCTATCAAACTTCACAAAGGCAAACCTCGCACTGTGATCTGCCATTCTTTAACTAAGCTCTGATACTAATTTTTTTAAAATTGAGGATATCAAGAGAATAAGAACACGAATAATGGACACGAAAGATTACGTAGTTTGTTTAATGCCTACATCCACGGGGAGAAAAAAGAACTTTTATTGATGAGTTTCTGAATCACAAAGTCATACATGAACTAGGGTAACATGTCTTTATATAATAGACAAATCTGCGTACACCAAGAAACCTATCTAGGTCGACTTAGAAGTCCAAAACAAGAGTCTGAGCATAACAACAAACGACTATGAGCGCCACCTAGCGACCGCTAGGTGGCCAAAACCCGAAGCTGCTGTAAACCCCCTCAGCATTCATTAGGAGTGTAAAATCTGCTACCCTGCCTCTCTAGCCAATTTCCAACAATTTTTAGAAACATGTTACCCCTCTCTGTTTTGATAAAACAAAGTCTTTATCTCCCAATAAGGATTTTGGCCATTATAGATCAGAAAGAATAATTGGAAGCATTCAGCTGGTGCTGCTGATGTGATAACTATCACCTTCTGCTACTGCTAATGCATTTAGGCAGCCTTTTGCTGCTGATGCAAAAATATGAGTGGATGTGTTGCATTCGACTAGTGCTGCTTCAACTGGATTTGGCTGATAGCAATCATATGCTTCATTGTCTGCAGATGTGCAACCTCTCCTTGGTGCTGCTGCAGTGGAGATCGTGGTTGATGTGCAACAATCTGTTGCTTCAAATTCAGCAAATGCAGTGGATGATCTTTTAGATGTTCAACCCCAGGTCGTTGCTTTGCTGATTAAAGATCTGAAGCAGCCCCCTACTGTAGCTACTGGGTACCAAAGGTAGCCCTCTTCTACTGATAAAGGAAAGGACATCTGGCAGACATTGATAAGATCAAGCACCCGATTTCAAAAATTAATTAGCTAAGAGACTGCACTTAGAAAGATTCTAATCAGTAGCTTAGCAATTATGGCCCCGGTTAGACCTATCTTGAATGTTCCCCTCTCATCGAAAACAAGTGGAACCGATGAGCGAGACGATGTTAGACTAGAGAAGCGTGCAAATGCGACAATAAGTTTGGCAGTTACAATGGGCATGACCTAGGAGGATGATGTTCCAACTATCCTCCAAGGAATCAAAGATATGGCAAGGGGAAACAATGAATCAAGAATTTTCAAACCCCCATAACTAAGACGATCTGCAAAAGGTCGGGGTTTACTGGTATTTTTGTTGTAATTGGGTGGAGATGATTTTGGAAATGTATCTAGATAGTACTTATGAGAGCACTTCTCTGATACGTGTTTATCTGCTACCTCAGGTGCTTTAGAACTGTATGTAGAAGATGTAATTATTTTGTTATATCTTTTGGTGAGTTTTTCTAAGGAGTAATAAAATTTTGCTTATAAAAGAAATAATAGGAAGCCATTGATCTAATTGACTTTTTCCGTTGGAAACGTGATGGCAGTGCCTGCATCTTTATTAATAAACAATCATGAATGGATGCAACAATAAAGGGAGGTACCTTCAAATCATCCAAATAGGTCTTAAGTAAAGACAATACATATGTGAGTATCAATAGAAACACACGAAAATTGTATGGAAAGAACATTTATTTAAATAAAAGTCTGAGCTATACGCGGTTCTAATCTTAGTGTGGATTAGCTAAACTTGTTATGAGAGACCAAACTGTGATCCTCGTAGGAAAATTGATTTTTTTTGGCATTTACGAGATATGAAACCAAATAATCAATAACAGATCAACTGTTGAGAACGTTGTTACAATAATAATGTATAATATCTATCTTAAATTTTTTGTCACATTTCGAAATTCTCATCCAACTTAAAACCGTATTAGTTGAATATCGAGACAATCTCGAACAAAAAGATATCGAACAGTTTCAGAATTCATATCTTCGCATCATCGTCACCTAGACTCCACAAGCTTCGATACGATCGCTCGGTTAACCATATGTCAAAACACTTGCCAGTATTTTTCATTAGTATGTGTCAATCTAATTATGTATTTTTTTAGAAGGATCTATTATTATATATTAAAGTATAAATTTTGTGTCAGGCCGATATCTATTTGCAGGGATAAAATGTAGTATAAATTGATAGAGAATGATTATTTTATTGGTATTATTTTCTTTCGTAAAATATGAATTTTGAATCAATTTTTTTATAAATATAACATGTTATAATTTTAAATAAAGAATAAATTCTACTTTAATACTCTATGATATAGTTAAAAATTATTTTAGTACTCTGTAATAAAAAATTGACCAATCAAATTATATTTGTTTGGGAAAAGTCTACTTTAGTACCCTGTGGTATCGCCCAAAATCATTTTAGTATCCTGTGGTAAAAAACTGACCAATCGAGTCATACTTATTCCAATTAACATCAAAAAGGTCCTCGGACAGCTGCCCGGACCCGCCCGAACGCTGCCCGGACTACGTGGCCAGCCACGTCACCAAAACTTGATGATGTGGCGCCACGTGGAGGAGGAGGAGGAGGATGAGGAGGAGGAGGAGGAGGAGAAGAGGAGGAGGAGGAGGACGAAGTGGAGGAGGAGGAGGAGGAGGAGGCGGAGGAGGAGGAGGAGGACGAAGTAGAGGAGGAGGACGAGGACGAGGAGGAGGAGGACGAAGTGGAGGAGGAGGAGGACGACGAAGTGGAGGAGGAGGCGGAGGAGGAGGAGGAGGACGAAGTGGAGGAGGAGGAGGACGAGGCGGAGGCGGAGGAGGAGGAGGAGGCGGAGGAGGAGGAGGAGAGGAAGAGAGGGAAGAAGATGGTTGTCCACGTGGCTGGCCACGTAGTCCGGGCAGCTCCGGGCCTGCCCGAGGACCTTTTTGATGTTAATTAGAATAAGTATGACTCGATTGGTTGGTTTTTTACCACATGGTACTAAAGTAATTTTGGGCAATACCACAGGATATTAAAGTAGACTTTTCCCTATTTATTTTAATTAACATCAAAAAGTCCACAGAAGTGGCACCATGTGGTCCACACTCTCTTCTCTTTCTCTCTTCCCTCTCTCCCATCATCATCTTCTTCTCTCTCTTCCATTGGCCATTTGAACAAATCTTCAAATCTTTCCCTTTTTCGGCATTCTTCCCTTTTACGTTGACTTTATCACAGGGTACTAAAATAATTTTCAAAGTGGACTTTTCCCTTAAATAAATGGTTTGGTTCTTAGTTCATTCATATGTAAAATCTGAATAATTTTCACTTAAGAAAATCCAACGTCGATGTCTTTTTTTTGCGTTGGTATCCCGTTGTCAGAAACTCGTGACTTGGCAATGCAGGTTTCAAGATCCATAACTTAAGCAGCAGATTTCTGGTTTTGTCAGTTAAATGATTATTGAAAATCAAGCAACTTGCAGGTTAATAGAAACTCTTTTTTGAAAGGTAATTTAATACAAACTAAACGTATGCATGTAATATCGAAAATATCTTGTAAAAAATTGCAATAATTTTTTAGCTACTATATTCACTATTGTTTACAAACCATGAGTTCATAGCAAATCCAAACTACACATCTACAAATATTAATTTTTATGTCTGACCATTATTCTATAGTACACAAATCTAATCTTGAAAAACTTTTAGGTTGAGTTGATCTACGAAACTGTGTAATTAATACTGTGCCGAAATTTTACAAAAAACTAGAAATGGTTTGTAACACGAAAAATCAAAGTGTACTTAATAACTTTACAAAATTTGTAAGGTATAGAATTATAGTGGCTCTAATAGTACTATATGCAAACTATAAGAACTTAATAGCAATTTATCACAACAAACTAGTCGGTGGAGGTGGAGGCGCGTCCTAGCAAAAATCAAGAACTCAACGTGGGTCCCGTGATGTTAAACCAGTGCGTGTCCGAAACTAAAATCGAAACCAATCCAATTATTACAAACCGAAAAGATTAAGAAAAGGTCCATCTCCGAGTGAGGAAATAATGCTCTAATCTCCTCCACCACCCTTAGATAAGATTATTCGTAGCCCTAGATCCGAATTGAGGATGCTAGAGAGGTGTTTGGGGCCCCACAGGGCCCGGCGGCTACACCGGGCCCTCCGGCACGGCAAGGTCACCCTCCTCTGCCTCGTCATGACCGTCGTCGTCCTCCGCGGCACCATCGGCGCCGGCAAGTTCGGAACCCCCGAGCAGGACTTCGTCGAGATCCGCGACCACTTCTACCACCACCGCAAGCGCGTCGAGCCCCACCGCGTCCTCGAGGAGGTCCAGACCCAGACGACGTCGTCGTCGTCCGACACAACAAACCCTAACAGCTACGAGGCCTTCGATATCGGAAAGATCCTCGTCGACGAAGGGGAGGACGACAAGCCCGACCCCTCGAAGCCCTACTCCCTCGGCCCCGCTATCTCCGATTGGGACGACCAGCGGGCCCGCTGGCTCCGGGAGAACCCTAATTTCCCCAATTTCATCGGCCCGAACAAGCCTAGGGTTTTGCTCGTCACCGGATCCTCCCCCAAGCCCTGCGAGAATCCCGTCGGGGACCATTACCTCCTCAAGTCTATTAAGAACAAGATCGACTACTGCCGCCTCCACGGGATCGAGATCTTCTACAATATGGCCCTCCTCGACGCCGAGATGGCGGGTTTCTGGGCCAAGCTCCCCCTTATCCGCAAGCTCCTCCTCTCCCACCCGGAGGTGGAGTTCCTCTGGTGGATGGACAGTGACGCGATGTTTACTGATATGGCGTTCGAAGTGCCCTGGGAGCGGTATAAGGACTCGAATTTCGTGATGCATGGGTGGAATGAGATGGTGTACGATGAGAAGAACTGGATCGGGTTGAACACCGGGAGTTTCCTGCTCAGGAACTGCCAGTGGGCGTTGGACATTCTCGATTCGTGGGCACCGATGGGGCCCAAGGGCAAGATCAGGGACGAGGCCGGGAAGGTGCTCACCAGGGAGCTGAAGAATAGGCCTGTTTTCGAGGCTGATGATCAGTCTGCTATGGTGTATCTGCTTGCTACTCAGAGGGACAAGTGGGGCGATAAGGTGTACTTGGAGAATGCGTACTACTTGCACGGTTATTGGGGGATTTTGGTCGATAAGTACGAGGAGATGATCGAGAATTACCACCCCGGGTTGGGTGATCACAGATGGCCCTTGGTGACCCACTTTGTGGGTTGCAAGCCTTGTGGCAAGTTCGGGGATTACTCTGTTGAACGGTGCTTGAAGCAGATGGACAGGGCGTTTAATTTCGGGGATAATCAGATTCTTCAGATCTATGGCTTCACTCACAAGTCGCTGGCTAGTAGGAGAGTGAAGAGGGTTCGGAATGAGACGAGCAATCCACTTGAAGTTAAGGACGAGCTTGGCTTGCTTCATCCGGCATTTAAAGCTGTCAAGGTACTGTCTTCCTAGCTTTCAATGTATCTGCTTAATACCAGTGCAAGATGTGATGTCCTGACGTCCGTATGTATCATGTGTTAGATCTTGGAATATTTTTTATTTCGTTATGTTTATCTTGTAACACAGTAATGGTTTATAATGAAAATCAAAGCCCATTTTTTGTTCGCAGTTGGTCCGTTTATGAAAGGTTTTTGACGGATGTCTTGTTGAGTTGTTATGTGCCATATATAGATTCTCTATCCTCTAATAGGATTTGTTCTATCACGTCTCTGACAAACTGCGTGGAATTTCAAATCTGAGAACCCTTTTTCCCGATAAGTATCTGACAACTTTAGATGTCTCTGTTATCCCGAATATGATGCTTTGGGTGTGGGTTTACTAGAAACCTTTAACGGATTGCTGGATGACCAGTGTCTGCTGTGTTTATATTGAAGTTGCCAAGGCAGCATTTTCCAGAAGTGATGATCACCATTGTAGCATGTTAGGTAGTGGATTCGGTCTCAAGTATTGCGAAGCTTTCTGGATCTTCATTCATTCATTCATTGTAGCATCATAGCGGCTGTCTTATTGTGGCACCATGCAGTCTTGTTAATTAGGCTGTATTTCTTATGAATTGTAGTTTGTTCAGTCTAAAATTTTCTGCAGGTTGAAGTGTTCTAGGTTCTAACATGTGAGAGGTTGTCCGGGAGAGTTGCATATGAACTTAAAGTAGACTATGTAGTGATATAAGCTATCAACCATTGTTTTTTTTGTAGGTCCAACACGCGACTTGACTATCTACAGGGTATGAGTAGTCATGGCATTTGGTTTAATCATGTACCGAATGATGAGAGCATTTGCAATTGTTTGCGTTGGGAGTATGTATGCTTTGGGGAAGTAGGTTTTCTTGGCACCCAGAACAGAGCAAGGTCTTGATGTTTATATTCGGGAATAATCTCTTGAAACTTGGAAGCATGTGCATATTTATGATGATAGGCCTACATAAATTGAGATGCTTCTTGGACTTCCCATCTTTTTGAGTGTCGCTTTATCTGGGTTCAAGTGGAAAACTATAAATTTGAAGTTGGATCCGCATTTTAGCTCCATTTGAGTGTTTGTGCCAGTTTTTCTTTTAATCTCCCATCATTTGAAGCATGATCCTTAATATTTGGGAAGCGCAGACTCCTCTTCCCCAACGGAAGTGTTGTTGAGAAGTTCACTTTGTGGAGATTCCTCCCGGGTTGGTCTCTGATCTGATCTGAAACACTGGTTTGATGATCAGGTCATCTCTTGCTGTTTTATGTTTTAAAAAGAAGAAGTAAGAAGTGTTTTTTTCGTCGTGATCGGGACAAGCTCCGGGCTGTCTAGGTATCTGTTACAACCTCAAGCTCCGGGCAGTCTACTTATTTCTTGATTTGGACTCGTTACAAGGTTTCCTTGATATGTTCTGTTGATCCTGTTATTCTAGTTAGCTGCCCTGATATTGTGTAGGAACCAACCTGCACGACAAAATCAGACGACCGAACCAGTTTTGCATTAGCATGTAGGATGTCATCATCAAAGCATATTCGTTTTTTTTCTTTTCAATGATGGGAACTTGGACCATTTCTTGTGTGGTCCAAGACAGAGGATGTACTACCTACTGGGGAAATTATTGTACCTTCTGAAGATTGGGAATCCTACTTCATAAATTGTTTATTGACGTCCATATCTATTAAGACTTTTTTTTGTGTCAAAAAAATTATTCAACATTGATTGGTGAAAACTATTAAGACTTTTTTCTTGTACCTTCTTAATATTCTCTCAAAAAAATATAATATTAAGACTTTTTTTTGTGTGGTGAAAACTTGGCATTCAACATTGATTCATAAAGCGTTCGAACGTACTATTGCTTTCTATTCTATTGAAGAATCATCATCCATGGAAAATTTTATTATACTCGCGGCATAGCTATGATTTAGATTCCACAAAAAAAAAGGCTATGATTTTAGTATATTGGATGGTATGAATCTTATCATAGACCTTACTTTGTACTGCATCTTACCCTTTTATCTATATTATATATTGAATCTAAATTTTATATATATTGAATTTTGATGTGATGTATATAATTGTATGAATTTTAATGCAAAAGTTTATTTATTGTAAAACTTTCATATGTTAGACTCTACCTTAAAGAGGTAAGGATATATTTATGGATCTCACTGTCCAGGCTAGAGTATGTATAGTCGGTACTATTTACAAAGTTGGAGATTTTTAAAAATATATTTTTTTACTATTTGGATTTTTAAATTGTTTATTTTGCTTTTTGTCCGTTGGAATGTTGTGACCCCAATGTAGTCCCTAATTCTCGTCGAACACGCTCGCTCCCGTGTAAAGCGCTACTCAGCGAGTCGCTCCGCTTCCAATCTTTTGAGCCTTTTTGTTATTTTCCCGTTGCACACGATCTTATACTATAGATTAAGGAAGTACCTCAAATGGTTGTTCCTGTATGCGTTCAACTTAAAAAAATTATTACTCGGGTATCGAAATGTGTTCAACTTTTTTTTTATAACTTGTTCAAGACCTAGTGTAGCGCACAAAAAAGTTACGTAAAAAAAACTTATTCGAATACCCAATCAACTATTTATCACTCTTAAAACTTTTGGAAAAATAAAAAATTAATAATTAATAGGGAAGACGACACCAAGGGGTCGGCTCCTTTGTATTAATTTTTTAGGATAATTTTAAAATTTTATAAATTGGTATTCGATTGTCCGAATAATTTCATTATTTTTTAAATTTTGCACGAAATTCAATTAAACTCATTCAGATTTCTAAGTAATAATTAGTACTACAATTTGCAAATATATGCTCTACAAATTTTTGTAATATATACATATATTTTACCCATTTGCGGAAAGAACCTCGAGAACCGGATAGGTAACAAAATTTCTAAGTGTGTTATGTTCTAGATAATTCAAATTTATAATTTATAGTTAGACCAGAATTATCTAGTACAAGAACACTAAACGATAAAAATCGAAGCGGAAGAACAACATGACAAGCAAAAGAGAACTTATTACATCCCATCTGCTTAAACGTAATGTACAAATTACAAAGAAGTCCCCACTCTTTTCTTCACATTTCAGCCATTCCAAACGAGCTATCGCCCAGAGAAATCTCTCTCAGCCGAAGGGGAAAACAGAGACGGGTCATCTCCAAACTCAAATCTAAACAACTCCCACAAGAGAAACTTTAAAACCAACAAACAAGTACAAAGAAACAAGAGAATTAATGAGAGGAAACTGCAAAAAAAAAAGTGTACGTATGGATAGATATCTTCTAGAGGAAAAGCAGCTTCATATTTACAGCAACCAAAATGGCAGCCCAAGCGAGGCAAGGCTTAACCAGGTCCCCGGCTATAGGGTTCACCCCTTTGAACTGCCTATAGCACCCAACCGTGGCCCCAACCATCCCCGAGCAGACCACCAGCCCGAGCCATGGGGACCCCAGGAGGAACACGCTGGCGTCCCAGGCCAAGCCTAGAACCATCTGGCCCAGGTACAGGGAAAGTGCCGTCGGGTTCCGGTGGAAGCCGCCCTCGGCCCAGACCAGCCACGCCGAGAGGCCCATCAGGAAGGAGGATCCCAGGGAGGCCACGTGGAGGACCCACAGCGGGGGAGGGAAGAAGGCCGAGGTGGTGGAGGTGGCCACGTAGTAGCGGGTGCGGGAGGAGCCGAAGAGGTAGATGTTGAGGATGGTGAGGGAGAGAGGGAGGGCTACGGCTATGGCGAGGGACCTAAGGCCGCGTTTGGCCATCGCCATCTTCTTGTCCCTCCGGTTTCTTCCGCCCTTGTGGGTTGATGATGATGATCTGGGCTTGTCCATCTTCGCAGCTTCGGTGGTTCTGTCCGCGTCTTTGGTTGTTCCCCGTTGCTTGATGGTATTTTGTTGGGTGTCTTCCATTATTGAGAGAGAAGATTGGTGGTGGAGAATGCGAGGTAGGAGAGGGATTGTAGGGGAGGAGTGATTTATAGGGAGGGGAGTGTGTTTTGGTTTTTGATGGGTTGGTGTAATATGGAGACTCAAATTATTTTATTGGTTTAAAATATTTTGTATCCAGATTCATAGGGAAGTAATTAATTTATATCGATAAAATTTCGGATAGTGGAATTAATTAAGGAAGTGGTGATGAGGATGCATATATGAGGTGATACGTGGTGGGAGGGAGTGGACGACGGTGACGAGAAGGGTTTACACGTGGGGTTATGTAAGAGTGTACATCTTGTATGTTTAAGATTTAGCTTTCAATCTGTTTGGATTGGATTGATATCGAACCCAGGGGAATGATGTTTTCTTTATCTGTTTTTGGGTCGGTTTTGATCTACAGTAATTTATTAATGGTAATATTTATAATGTAAAATTATAGTTGTCAGGAAAATATTTGATCTGTGTCAACTAATTTAAATTCGAGATTATAAAATTTTTGAAATGTGTCAAAATTTTTAGAACAAAAATTTAATACTATTGCATTCCCAAAAATTCGAACTCAAAATTTAATTAAATTTGACTAACTCATTTGTAGGTTGATATAAGTATATAATTGTTACACTTTTCTAAATCTATTTTCCGCATTTAATATATTTGCCTCTCGTTTTAATATTATACTAAAATTTTCATTTTAATTTAATAAGTGTCTGAATTTTATCCGTTTTAAACTCTAATTTATGTTTTGGATTCCATGATTAGACTTTTCGCTCTAAAGTCTTAAACTACAGGAGGCAAAAAGAACGTTGCATACCGAATTAACATGCATGGAACTAATTTATCACATAGCGGGAGCTTTCAACATTTTATTTGCCATTCATATGGACAGATTTGCATAAAATGCCCAACTCTATACTCAAAGAGTCTCCAACAACCAACAATACATTCTATTCCCCGATATAGATCATCTGAATTTTACACAGTTTTATGGGTGTTGTAGAAGTGTGTTTACCAAGAAATCCGATGAAGTTTCGTACTAGAAAAGTAACGAAATTCAGATTTTTTTTCCCGGAACTATTTGTGTAATACACGGATAATGATTTAATTGTATTATCCGTGTCAACGAATAACAAGAATTATAATTTAACATTTATATCTTATTTAAGTAGACTAATCCATATTCTCTACAATACTCATTTTCCATTTTTTGTTATTACTTTGCAAAGAGAACTATAGTTGATCCAAGTTTTAGGCGGCGGAAATCAGATAATCTTGATTAATAGAAAGCCTTACTGCTTTCCTAAATGCACAGACGACGGTACGGCACCCGAAAACCCCTGTCATCCAAAGAATCTCCGCCTAACCAGAAGCCATCACATAGATTTGTCTTGTCCCCCACCCCACCCCACCCCCAACTGAACTGAACTGAACTGAAGAAGCCAGTCTCTCTCCATTAGAAAAAAAGGGGGTTCCCGATGGCACCTCAGCCGGGAAGAAAGGTCGAACCCTCCCGGCGGGAACCCAGTTCATCGCCGACGGACACCAACCGGAAATTGGCTGTCGCTTTAGGTTTGGTCGCATTGGATGCGGCCCTCGTCGCCCTCATAATCGCCTACGTCCCATGTAATCGAATTAGTCCCTCCCGCCCCACATTTACACTTTTACTTCCTTCTCTCTCTCTCTCTCTCTCTCTCTCTCTAATTGATGTTTCCTTGGATTGACCAGATACGAAGATCGACTGGGACGCGTACATGTCGCAGGTGAAGGGGTTCTTGGGAGGGGAAAGGGACTATTCCAACTTGAAAGGCGACACGGGGCCTTTGGTGTACCCAGCTGGTTTCCTTTATGTGTATTCCGGGATCCAGTATCTCACCGGCGGAGACGTTTATCTGGCTCAGGTCAGCTTCCAGCTGAGACCCTTTTGCCCCATTTTCGTTTGTTGATTGCTTAAGTGCCAATGTGGTGAATTGATGCCTAAAGATTTGATTTTTATTTTCTTTTCGGGGTGGTTGGTATGTGGTGATTTGCAGATATTGTTTGGCGTCTTGTATGTGGCGAACCTCTGTGTTGTCTTGTTCATTTACTTGAAGACTGATAAGGTATGGAGCTTTTCGCTTTTCTTCCTTGTGTTGAAGAATTGGATCGAGTCCGATTATCGACTATTGATACAAGTTGCTGTGTCTTGTTTCTTTCAGCTGCCATGGTGGGCTTTGATCCTTCTCTGTCTTTCTAAAAGGGTGCACTCGATCTTTGTCCTTCGGCTGTTTAATGACTGTATCGCTATGACGCTTCTCCATGTTGCATTGGCTTCATTTCTTCGCCAAAAGTGGCATCTAGGAATGATTATTTTCAGGTTTTTTTTCTTCTGACTTTGCCATACAAGGTTTTTAATAGTAGATGATGTTCGCGAGACTATATTAATTCTCTCACTCTCTTGTTTTCTTTTGTCTAGTGGAGCTGTTTCGGTAAAGATGAATGTGCTTCTCTATGCTCCGCCTTTATTTCTGCTCTTACTTAAGGTACATTACTCTGAATCAATTAATTCCTCCGATCTTCTTTGAGAATAACGGGTGTCAAAGTATGACTTGCTTGCTTTACACCTATTTTCACAGGCTATGCCTATTACAAGGGTCGTATCAGCTTTAACAGCTGCTGCACTAGTGCAGGTGCTTGTACTGTCCCATTTCCTCCTTTTTTTTCCTAAATGTTCATGATTATGACATACACGTCTATCAAATTATACCTTGGCAAGTTACGTGCTCTTTTTGTGAGTGACATTGGCTCTGATTTTTCAAATGTTGTAATAGGTGAGTTCGTATGCTACTGCAAGTTATGTTCCAAGTGGGGCATTTTCTCGAGAAAATGTTCATTCGTTTCCGCATTCTCAGTGAACAATTCTGCAGATTCTTTTGGGGCTTCCCTTCATATTGTCCTACCCAATTGCGTATATTTCGAGAGCCTTCGATCTTGGACGCATCTTCATACACTTTTGGTACTTTCACATTACTCTGTGTTCTTAAAGATCCCTGATCCGTATTCATTGCTAAAATGTGTCTTGTTGTTATTAGCAGCAGAATAAAGTAAAACAGGTCATTTTTCTTTAGTTATGTTTGAGTTAGCCTATTCACAAACCAATCTAATTTCAATGATTTTCCATTATGGAATCTTTTGATTGTCTCCTTATGGTGATGACCCTTTCATGGTCACTGTCGACATCTGCAGTCCTTGTCATCATACAATTGTTTCTGAGGATCTTTCAGATTTTTCATCTGACAATGACTTTATAGCTTATAAATGTTCATAATAAGGTTTCACTTAAAACCCTTGTTGAACTTCTAAACGATGATCACGAACATGATGATTATTACCCAGATCATTATGTAGTCCTATTGCTTTTACATCCATAACACTGCATGCAAATAACTAGGATCTCAGCATCATGCGATGAACTATTTATTTCTAACCAGAATTTGACATAATTAAAGCTGCATATAACAGTTTATATTTACAGAAGGTTGGTTCCTGAATGCATCTGTAACAAGTGCATCTGAAAGTTTTTAGCTATAGAATGAATAGGTCTACTAGTAATTTCCAGAATTAATGTGTGACTTGTCTTTCTGTGGAAGTGCTTGTACATTCTTTTGCCAGTTTCTTTACTCAAATCCGGAGTCGTTTGGACGCATGTCGTTACTTCTTCTTTATTCACGTGATCTGCGGCACCTTCTCCTACCCTACAGTGATATTTGCTTTATCAGATTATGATCAGAATGTTTTTCTGCCAGGTCTGTTAATCTCAAGTTCGTTCCCGAACCAATCTTTGTATCCAAGCAATTTGCTCTCTCTTTGTTGGTCGTGCACCTCGGGCTACTTGTGAGCTTTGCTCATTACAAATGGTGCAAGTAAGTACAAAAATTTCTTGGTTTCTTGTAAGAACTTGAACATTTACTAATGGTACAATGAGGAAAAATACTGAGAATTACCCAGATTATTGCAATATTAGCTCAAGTATTATGTACATACTATATAAAGATTACTACAGTCACAGCAATCTCTGAATGGATTCAAATAGTTGATATTGATGTATGCCTTTCATTTCTTTTGGCTAGTACTCTGAATTGGTTTTTGGCTTTTTTGTTATAACTTTTCTACTTTCTTCTCTTAGTCCATACGCTCTAGGGTGTCCCCAGTGCCAGCCCGATTGAAAATTTTGCTTCTTTCTTGGCTGTTTTGGTTCAATGGTGCAAGGACTGATTGGAACATTAGACCCATAGTTGATGAAAGAACATGATATCTTGCTGTTGTGAATTTGCTAATTTTTTTATTTATTTTAGTGCGACTCCTCATTTTGTTTCTAAAATATAAAATCATAGAAAATGGATGTAGATATGTAGTGTGTTGTTACAGGGTGAGTAATTTTTGAATTTTAGTTTGACTAGATTAAGTAATTTTTGAATTTTAGTTTGACTAGATTAAGTAATTTTTGACTTTTAGTTTGACTAGAACTTTGTTTGATAAGCAGACATGAATGCTTAGTTGATATCAAGCGATTTTTGCTGCATGGTTCAAGATCATAGTCCTTGAAGGAGCAAGTGAAAAGATTTTGGAGTATCCTCTGGTTCGGGGAGTATCCACCAAAGATTGGAGTACCAAGCACTTCTTGGTGGGCTCTAATATGATCAGATTTATAAGTGAGCTAAGAATAGCTAGGATTACCAATAGAAGATTCCATAAAGATGAAAATTGAAAAGGAAATTGGAAAATTTGAGTGGCTGAAGCAGAAACAGCTATCTTTGATGCTACAGAAATAATAGCAATGAAACTCTTCCGCTTTTCATACTCTGGTTTCCAAAAAATCTTTCATTATTTTGTATCGACGTCGAAGGTCTGACACGAATGACTTTTACATTTGTTTGGTGACTAATGATTTTTGGTTACACAGGCACGAAGGAGGACTTTTCAACTTCTTGTACTCCAGAATTCTATCCATCAAGCAGGCAATCTCCCTATCAAATTCAAACAGTTCATCCTACAAGATTCTTGATGGAGATCGTATGTTGCATCTTACCTGCTTGCGAAAGCTTGTATTTTTCTTTCAAAAGGAGAAACACATGGTTTGCCTTGTTCTTGTTTCATTTGCTCGTTGCTGATTGCTTGCCTCTTATATGTCCTATGGCTCCAGATATTGTGACAACTATGTTTGCTGGGAACTTCATTGGCATTGTGTGTGCGCGTTCTCTGCACTATCAGTTCTATTCATGGTTAGTCCAAGTGATTAGCTCTGGCTTTATGTAGATTCTGATTCTTAATTGAAGTTATCGTCTGCTTTATTTGTATGGCGTAATACGGGAAATGCATCATCTTCTTCCTTAGTCGTTATATCGCAGTTTACTGCAATAGCATTAACACTTGCACATCATCTACGATCTTGAACCTGGCCTTCATTAATATAGGAGCTAATAGAGCCCATTGCATTTGAAATCAAGTGGTTCTTAAATGACATGGTGACCTTTCAATCCATTCTTAACTGCAGGTACTTCTACAGTTTGCCTTATCTGCTATGGAGAACACCCTACCCTACATGGCTGCGGTATCCTTTTGCATTCCTTAATTCGGTTGTTCGAACACGTAAAATATTTAGATGTTTCGTGTTGATCCCTTGCCTTTGATGCAGGCTGCTTTTGTTCGTGGGCGTGGAATATTGCTGGAACGTGTTTCCTTCGAATAGCTACTCGTCTGCGTTGCTTCTATATCTCCACTTGGTTCTACTATGGGGTCTCTGGTCCGCTCCTTCTGGATCCCCTTACGCAGATAGTGAGATTTCTGGCAGAAAGAAGCAGAAATGACGAGCCAACGAGACTTCTTTTTTTTCTTCCTCAATATTATCTACAGTGATACTAGCTTTGACAGATAGTTTGATTTTTTTTCTTCTTCATGACATCTCTGTTATTCAAAATCGAATATTGTTGTGCGCTATTTAGAGGTTGTGCGCTGTTTAGGGGTGGCTCTCCTTTGCTTATTTGATCAACTTTTTGTTGTGTATTGGGTGGCTCTCCTTTGCTTATTTGATCAACTTTTTGTTGTGTATTGGGTGAAGTTCATTTTGTAGTGTGGTATTATTTTGGGCAAATTCACTTCGGGTCCTTGTGTTTGTGATTATCGTCTTAGGGTCCCGTGTTTGAAAAATGAAACGGGTTTGATTACAAGTAATTATATGGTTCCTAAATCAGTTATTGTCAACTTTTTCGTTAAAAAATATGAACAATCTACTTTGGTTTGATGATTTTTGATCAAGTGTTCGGTGATTTCGTTTTGTCTAATTTGGCGATAGGAAATTTTCAAGAATTACACTTTTAATGATAAATTATGAACTTTTTTTAACTAGTGTTGTGGATGGCCATAATTAATTTTCTTTAGGGTAAATTACCCTCACGTCCCTGAGGTTTGGTCACCCTCCCCCTAGGGTCCCTGACTTTTGGAAAATGATTATCCCGTCCCTAAGTTTTGATGATAATAGACTCTCAGGTCCCTGGCTGACGTCATCGGCTCTTTTTTTTCATTTTTGGTCATAGAAATGACCAAAATACCCTTAACCTTTGACCAAGAACACCAAAAATCAACCCAAAAATAAGATCAAATTAACCAAAATCAAGAACACAACCAAGAATATCAAGAACAACAATAAAAATATCCAATTAACATCTCACTCAATAACATCCCAATTAAAAATTAACATATCTCTCTCTCTGTCCTACGGCGACGGAGCTGGATTCAACTAAAATTTGCAATTAAAAAAGTACCGACAGCGACGGCGGCTTCAACGCCGGGAGTCTGCACCGGGGACGACGTCGTCGGGGTAGAGGAGAAGGAGTCCGCGGACCCTAACCTCGAGCGCTTGAGGGGCGGCGGAGGAGGAGGATTCGACTGCTTGGCGAATATGACCTGGAGCGAGGAAGAAGATGACCCGGAGCGGCTGGAGCAGTTGGGCTTCGATGTGCTTTTTTCTGGGCCTTCAAAACCGCCGACGACGTCTACGACCTGGCCTGGTTGAAGTCCCATCTCTGGCTGTGGTGTGACGGAAAGAGCGAGCTTCATCTCTTCTCTTCTCCTGTCGGGCTTTGTCGAAGGTGTCGCGAGGGCTTTCTTCCCTCTTCATCGATGCGAGCTTCTCTCCCTCCAAAGGCGGCGGTTAAGGCAACGACTCACAACGGCGGACTACCACGGGCTACCAATAAAACAAACATGAACATCCAATATTCTAGGTTCTTAATTTCTGGGTTCTTGTTTGTTTTATTGGGTGTTCTTAATTTTTAATTGGGATGTTATTGAGTGAGATGTTAATTGGATATTTTTGTTGTTGTTCTTGATGTTCTTGGTTGTGTTCTTGATTTTGGTTAGTTTGATCTTATTTTTGGGTTGATTTTTGGTTTTTGGTGTTCTTGGTCAAAGGTTAAGGATATTTTGGTCATTTCTATGACAAAAAATGAAAAAAAGAGCCGATGACGTCAGCCAGGGACCTGAGAGTCTATTATCATCAAAACTTAGGGACGGGACAATCATTTTCCAAAAGTCAGGGACCCTAAGGGGAGGGGGACCAAACCTCAGGGACGTGAGGGTAATTTGCCCTTTTCTTTAATCTCTCCTACAAATTCTAAAAATTAATATGTGTAGGATCTAAATCAAGTCAAGGTTAATTGGTCTTGGAAGGCTGGTTTGCACCTCCAAAACTAGTAATTCAATGTTCCTATCTACTGGTACGATGTCTTCTCCTAAAGTAGAAAAAGCTCATGGAAAACCATTTATTGACAGGAATTATGTGATATTTGAATTCCAAATTCGAGTGTAATAATACTATAAAAAAACACAAATTGGGTCTTTCAATTTTTTTCTGACTTTAGAGGAATTGTATGAGGTAAAAATCTCATGTAGGACTAGCGGTGAGTAAGGTAAACAACAATTTTCATATTAATTTGGCTGTTTCCTAGTTGGCTAGTGCAGTAACCAATAGGTCCATTCAAATTTATTGGTCATCTGCTGCCAATAATTTCAGCCGCGCGTCGGATAGACTTATTTTTACTAAACGAGTCAAACTAACGTGATATTCCTATGTATATATGAGAAAGTCTATCTTCCTATTATGATTTACCATAACAATGCAAGAAATTTGGTAGAGAAGAAATGAATTTTTTGTATTCGAAAGTTTTGCCATTTGCCCATAGCATCGATCCTGTTATTATAGAAAATAAAGATCAATTTACACCGATTATTAACTGAAAAAATTCCAGTTAGTACATTAGTACTTTGTAATGAAAAAAATAAACTGCTTAACCCACTTGCTTTTCAAAATATACGGTTGGTACAACCAAATTCTCAAACATTGAATTAGGATATTTAGCCTAACGTTATAAGACATATATATATTTAGGAATGGTGGATGTTCAAATCTTGACATGTGAAATCATGATGTAAAAATTTATTTTTCAAAAAAATACGCAAGCTTTAATGAACTTCGAAAAAAAGTCACAAAATTAATCCACCATGTTAAAATTTCTTATTCAACCCAAAACGTAAGAAAATTAAGACAATGAGAATATAATCATCAGCCACGGCAGCGAGTGATGGCACTACAGCCACGGTCATAAGGGTTAGCCTCGGCACCAGGCTGGCAGTTGTAGTAAGAGGCACCTCTTTGGGAACATGGGACGGTGTCCCTTTGTAGGGCTCCATAGCTTATGTACTTGGTGGTCGTGTCCAGTACCCGTCTGCTCATTTCCGTCTCCATGCCATATTCCTCCTCGCTTCGCAGACACCCTCCCACCGAGCCCCTGCACCCGCCGCGGCTCGTCGGTACCCAGCTCAGGCCGTGGCTTGGGCCGCTGGCGGCGGCCCGTGGTGGGAAGGTGGCCATTAGGGCTGCCATACACAGGTAGAGGGTCAGGAAGGAGGTTAAGACGTTTGCCATGTGGTTTCTCTATGTTATGCTAATATTGTGTGTGTATATATATAAAGGAGAAACAAACGTTAAGATATTTTTATCACGAATAAAAAAGTCATTATCGAGAGAATTATTTTAAATAAAATTTGAAAGTGTTTTAGTATGAATTATATAACGGTGTTGGTAAGTTGTGTTATTTTGTAGTACTTGGTCAACTCAAGATACATATGCAGGGATTACGTTCTTTTCCAATCCTTTTTTTTAATTTACAGATGACAATCGATATGTCTAAAATATTGGTTTGTACCGGAGAAAATTGCAAGTGCAGGTCAGGTGAATAAATTCTCGTGGTGCGTAACAGCAATTTATATATTTTTTCCTAAAAATAAAATTTTAGATCGATAATTATACATTGTGTGAGTTTGAACCCAAAATATTCCTTAAATTTTTTAAGGTATTCTATTAGGCCAGATATCATTTGGCATATTTTTTTTCATATCGCAGTTCTGAGCTAATTAAATTTGTTTTGTGAATAGGTTTACAGCCACTAACGTTAGAAAATAAAAAAAATTTACCAAGAGAAAGTGGATCTATTTGACCGAGGACAATTTTGAAAACTTCAGATGTCGCTGTTGATTAGGTTTTGTCTAGATCAAATTGTAAATGTTGCTTAAATTTTGAAAAATAGTATGTGAATTTTAGTAACCTATATAAGAGTTACATTATTTTCCAATATTTTAATACGAACAATAAATTGGCGAATATATATGAAGATAGTCACCTCAAACCATCTAGAAGTACATGATTTTAATTTCAACCGTGAATAATTAAAGATTCTCTCCCCCATATAACTATAGTCGGTATGAAGAGTAAAAATATACTTTTAAAAAATATAATCGGTACATATAATATACATGTTCATAAATATTTCATAGGATTAAACTCCTATACGAAACTTTATGGACACCAATTATGCATTTTTTTCAGCCAGTAATATTAGAACTCCCTCTTCCCCGAAATCAAAATCAAAATTTCCTCCGATATTTAATTAGTCTGTACAAAATTAGATGGGAAGTGACACAATTTCTGTAGAATAATGAAGAGAACGCGCTCAAATGACTAAATCATCTGCGTCAGCTCAGATTAGCCCAACAACCTTCAACAAATTGGCTGTCTTTCTATCTGTATCAGCGAAGTATTGTAAAAATAAATAAAAATGTCAAACCTAGCTACCTCCAAAAATTGTAGACAAACATAACCATGTCCAACTCTGTGATTGCCTAACGTATAGTTACCATGATAAACGAGGCCAAATAGTTATCGAGTTCGAACGCAATTACATTCTCAATATTCGAATTTGTTGTTGGTTTAGAAAAAGTAGAGACAATTTTAGGTGCCTAATGGAAAAAATAGTTGATAAATTTTTCAACAATTATAAACAAACTTTCACATATTTGCAACTAGCAATTTTATAATCTTAACAATTCTTACGAAACTTATTGGGCAAAAAATTTTACTTCACCAATACGGCTGTGACAAGGGGATCATTGTGCAACAATGAGCCACGAAATCAAACGATGAGCCATTTGGTAGGTGGGTTGGTCGTCCTGTGCTTGTTTGCCTTAAGCAAGCTTGGACTTGGTCATGATTGTAGCGTATCTTGGTTCATTGTGGTGTAACTTTGTTCATAGATTCAAGGAGGTAATGGAGGTGCCAAAAAGGTATTTAGTCTAATGGTACAGTGCATTCTTAAATTTAAGAAGATAAATAATTCAAATTCTAGTAATATAATAGTGTAAAACTTTATCTTTCAAAAAAAATTATTCATGAATTTCTTTTAATAAAGTTAATTTATCTTTAAAAAAAGTAATGAGCCACAAGATCAAACTGTTGTGGTACCATGTTAGATTTAAATATATTTCTCAAAACAAATGCAATGAGTTTGTGAAATTTTAATACTAATAAACAAGCCCATACCAGCAATGTGCTATAAACATATAGAGATTTTGCTGCTCATAACCAATCTAACTCTGGGAAGGTTCATAAAGTAGAAAATTTGGATGAACAGCTCTTAATTTTCTATTTCAGTAGATCATATCTTCTTTTTTTTTATTTATTTAACGAACCAAATAAACTATCAAGGATAGTTGGTCCGAATAATATGACTCCGGTTGTTTTTAATAGTTTATTTTGTGGATAAAGTGGCGAACACCAGATAGAGCTATCTCATATATTGTTTAACCCTATATTGGCAATTGCTTTGAAGTTTGTAGATATAGCGAAGAAAAAAATTGTTAAATAAAATAAACACAAAGCTACATATATATTTTTTCCAATCCCGTCCAATTACCAAGTGCTAGTTTTTTTTTATTATAAGTAGAAACTTTACTTCTCATATCAAATCTTACACAAAATATACTAAATTGGCACAAATCACCTTGGATATATATAATTACGAGAAGTATTCTATATTCAATCGCCTTGCTAACAGACCTATCCGTGCTTTGTTAAGTTTCCTGTAACAACTTCTCACAAAACTTTTAGAATGGTTACGACGTCGCCCTCTAACATCACACAAATGCTCGCTTCTATACAAATCAGAATTGAGTGTTTTTCTGTTTGTGAAAACGTATTTAGCCTAACGATATAAGAAGTGTACAAATTCAAGGAAGTACAAAGTTCAAATTTTGATATTGTGTAAAAATTACATTAAAAATGTGTTTTTCCATTTTATATTTCAATAGAGATATTTTCCTATGTTTTTTTCTGGAAGGAAGTGGTTTTCCTTGCCAATAGCATTGAAACGCACACAAATATTTCGGGGGACTGCACAATTAGTTTATCAATCCAATTAAAATTCTACGGTCCAACGAATTTCAATCACTCAGTTTCACAAGAAACGAGATTCTATTTGCATCTGCAATAATAGATTGGAGTATGATCTCGTCGAAAGAAGAAATTGAGTCTCTCAAAGCAATTAGTGTTTCCTGAATCACAAACAGCGGGTCAAAACGAAGTGCGTGGCTTTTGGATCACCATGGTCCCTAACGCAGATCAAGTTAACTAAATAATCAAAATGACACTACTTACCTTTCAAAAAAAATCAAAATGACACTAGCTAAAATTACTCAAGTGACACTCGTAATATTATTTATTTGAGTTATATTGTGTGTCATGTCAAATTATTAATTTGATCCGTGTGTCATACTATATGACTAATTTATCTCTGTGTCATATCATCGGTCTCGATCTGGGCACCATTGATTACCTCCTAATCCAGATTTAATAAGGATACTAGCAAGTTTGTCCATTTTTTTTCAAACTAGTGAAGTGATATGTTACATTAATAAAATTATGGATGTGATATAACACACAAATAAAATTAATGACGTGTGACATGACATGCATGATAATACGATTAGCGGGTGTCACATGATTATTAGTCAGATAAAATTTCTATCATCTAGTCAAACAATTTTAAATACCATAAAGTAATAATGTGTCAAACTGCAAAACCAGAATACAGAAAAGTGAAATATCATTTAGAAAGGTAAGGAATCCATGTTCCTCGTAAGAATGTCAATTCGCTAAGTGGAACTTGGATTTACCATCTCGTAAACTCTTTCTATAAATAACCTTATATGGTTTATATAAATAACCATATTAGAGAATCCTGGCTTGATAGTACCCACACGCACACGTACAGTTTGACGAAACTGGGTCAATTTTTTTTGTATTCTTTTGTTTTGTTCTCTATAACTGCATTTTATTTCCTAACACTTTAGGCTTGAACTCCAAGTAAGGTTTTAAAAAAGAGTAAAAATAATATTATCATGTCATTGGGCTCGAAGATATTAAGGGTATGACGTCTTATTTGGTATAGGTGAAACCATGACACCATAAATGTTACTTTTCAAGGAACATAAAACTCTATTTAGTTTTGATTATACAGCATATTCAGTATTCTTATAACCCACTTGTCCTATAATATATATAGGGGATAAGCTATCACAGTTTCATTTTTTTAACTAATTACTCAATAGTTTGACTTTGTCTATTTTAGTAACATAATTTTTCGAATTTCACATTTTTGATAAGTAGATAATTGTATTAACTCCAGAAAATAGTTACATCTTAAAAAAGTTCTATTGACAAAAATGATCCAAAAAGTTGCACAATATAACTATTCAAGTAATTTTGGTGGATTTCACGTTTTAGGATTTCAAGTTGGAAAATTTTAACTTATTCACGTTAGCTTAGCGTCATTGAAAGAAGAACATGACGTGACATTCGTGTGAATAACAATTCAGCTATAAAAAAAATTCGTAATTAAGATTTTGTCACTAAAAATGTGAAATTTTAAATTCTGTCACCAAAATAGACAAAATTAAACTAGAAGATAGTTAGTTACAAATGAGTAAAATTACGTAATAGTAAAATATATTTTTTTAAACGGTATAATATATTAAACAACAAACCAAAAATCGAGAATACACAGACAACAAGAGGGCAAGCAAGCAATGGGAGCACAAAAGACACCACACTCTCAAGCAGACCACAATCCGACAATCAAGAAAGTGGCCCATACATACCATCGCACTAATAATAAATTGCAATCGTTAGACTTCGTCAAAAACCTGTCGCGACAAAATAAACTTATCCATAAATATAGTGTACATGAAAGCAGATCTCAACAAGCAGATAAAGGGAAAAGGACAACGAATTACACGTCAAGAAGCATGATGCGTAGCGTACTCTTCATCCAGAATCTCTCCTGGGAGGGAATGGTGGAGGATAACCATCAATGAGAAACATTGTCCATGGCTAAATCATGCATAGTTGCCGGTACTAGTAGTTGTTTAGGTGGTACTAGTCATCACCCCCACCCCACCACTCATTCTGCTTTTTAAGCGAAAAATGGAACTATACATCAAATTTTAGGCATATCTCCGAGCATGTAAATTAACTCGCAATGTATTATTCTTGTTTAACTGGCTTTAGTTTCAAATTTTGGAAACAAGATTGTGTTAAAATTTGATAAACAAAATTTTATTATTTTTTGTGATCAAAATTAGTTTGAACATACACTAATCGGGACAAAAAAATAATCCAATTCCGCACATGTTCTTTTATTCAGCTCCGTGAAATGATTGCCTCCAACCAATGTCTGCATGCTAGGGTACTCTAAAGTCTTCAACGGATGGAGCAATTATGTATCATTGTCTGCATATGGATAGGGAGATCATCTTGACGTGGTATCCACTATTTGTATTGGTTTTTGTCTCCAGTGTTCCTTGATAATCAACAGACAACAAGTCTGATTTCTAATTCGAGGTGTTACTTATCGACCAATTACTTAGTACTGTTCATCATAATGATTTAAAGTTATGACGCAATACCAACAACAGTTGGAGCAATTAGTAAGCAAGCGGAGTCTTGAGTATCTTTTGAGCAATTTTCCCCCATTGAAAAATTGTCTTCTTGTCAATTCCGCAAGTGGCTTGTTACATACAGATTTCGACTTCCATGGCTACCTTCTTGTTATTTAAATATTTTTTGATGGGAGATCAAGGTTAATATGTGGTTCGTCACCTTTATTCCCACTTTTGTTTCATCTCCCATTGTCAGTTCTACTTTAAAAAATGTGATTGAGCTTTTTTGATTTGGACGGTTTAATATCTATCAAACAAGTGTTTGAGGTTTGATATTTTAGTGATCCGGGCAGTCTCTTCTCTGTTGTCTGACCACCTAGTGTGTCACATCAATCCGGATTGCCGAACTCACACATTTGCCCACGTGACTGTTGAAATGATATTTCAAATTTTAATTAGGTACTCCCGGGTTACTTTTCAATACTCCAATAAATGAAAAAGGCAGCGGATGAACCTGAAAATCTAAACAAAGTTTTTTTTGAGAGACAAAATCTAAACAAAGTAGGGTCGGCAACAACCACATGGGTGAAAGTACCACGCCAACAACAAGGTTAAAAATTGTTGATCACTCAATATGATCAGCGATATTGAACAGTTAACAGAACAAGTTTCATTTAGTACTTAGTTAAAATTTTCAAATGCACGTTAACAACTACGGAGGAAGGTGTTACTACGGAGGAAGGTCTTAGTCCACGTGACATGCTAAGTGGTCGGGCTATAAGAAAGAGGCTGCATGAATTACTGAAATATTAAAACATCAAACGCTTAGTTGATATGTTTTTTTAAATCACATAGAACCCAAGTCAAAAGTGAACTTTTCCCATAATATACTCACCTCTATTAAAGTGATTTACATGATACCCAATTTGGGTCAGGAATTGTATGCACAGGTTTGACTTTGGTTCACGTTATATGAGGAATTGCGCAGACAACATGTTTATGAGATTAAATCAAGGATCCAATCTCTATATTTAATAAATTAGACTCGATAATACACCACAATTAATATGTCATTTTTTAAATTGAAATTTCTTACGTTCAATTATTAACTAGTTGCATACGATGTCAAAAGTTAATTAGTCAATATATTCCGAATAATTATATCCTCCAAGTATTGTCCTATATCGTCATGAGTCACACACTGGATAACCATTGTGCTGACCATTAAAATTGACCATAGGTTACTCGATACCGTGGATAATAATATTGTGGATAATTTCAATTAAGCACCCTGCAATTTCAAGCATTTTTTACATAAGTATTGTGTGGTCTGACTTTTTCCACTTTGGTGATAGGAGTTTCAAAATTTGACACTTTTATTGAGAAGTTCTTAACTATGATTAGTTTTCTCCTAGTTGGCATTTTTATGGGTATTTACATAAACACCACGTTATATTTCTCTATCCTATGAGGCTGTAACGTGGAAAAATTAAAAAGAGCCATGTAAAACCCTAATCTCCCAAATGACGTCGCCACTTCTTCACCTGCTTCTTGTTCTGACTTTGTGTCTCGGCCTTCTCTCCTTGTAAATGGATGAAACTATTGCAGATTTGAAACTTTTCTTAATTTTTTTGTTCATTCTTATTGTTTCTCCCCTTCTCTTTCCTTAATTTGGTTAGTCAATTCTGATAATCTTTCGTTTGAAAATACTAATTTTGAAATATATTCATTCAGACTAGCTAATATAAATTCGAGTTGAAATAGATTAAGGTAAATTTCTCTCAACCAAATTTGAATACCAACTAATATGAATAGTGAAGAACTGGGTTTTGTTAATGGCAGTGAACAATGGAGGGATAATATAACAACGAGTGGGTCAGCCCCGACCACTTCTTGGATTGGTTTAGACCAAAAAAGTAACGAAGGGTTTTGTTAGATTTGTGAAATTAGTGATTTAAGGGGTTTTTTTTTACTTTTCTACATTACCGCTAACTATGATAGAGAAATATGGTGTGGTGTTAACGTGGATAATCATATAAATGATAACTGGAAAAAAATTAATCATGGTTAGAAATTTGTCACCAAAAATATCAAATTTGAAAATTTTCGTCACCAAAGTGAAAAAAATGAAACTACAAAGTACTTAAGTAAAAATGTGTGAAACTACAGGGACTTAAGTGAACTTATCTCATAATTTTATTTAGACAAAATTTATATCAATAATAATTTATTAACACAAAGTAAATAAATCTTCTAAATCTCCTTTATGAAAATATGGCAGTATCCTAACAATTGGATTTAGTAAATCATCGTAATATTAGCAAATAAAGTAGCGACAATGCCGACACCGAGTGACCAAAAGATATAGATATGCATCATGCATGTCGCTTGTCATAACCCAAAAGCTTCGCATACTACTCATCCTAAAGCCGAAACGAAACACATACGTGCTTACTTCTCACGGTCTGAAAATAACAAAAAAACAATTTCACGCTAACATTCACTACTAACATCTAATCGAGAGTCGAGGATTGTTGATATTATCTAGGAATGGCTCCCTAAATGTGCTTACTTTCTGAAATTCAGACTCAAATTTTTAAGAAAATTTAAGTTTGGGGCCTTAAGTTCATTTATATTATATTAAAATCTCTATAAAATGATCTCATTTAAAGTGATAACCTTTCTAAACTGATGAAAAGTTAAGATTCTGAATCGAAATCGGTGTTAAAATTTAATAATATCGTAATAACTGATACTTTTTTAGAAATTTTAGTGATAAATTCTGATCCTAATTTTTAAATAAATAGATATTTTTAAATAAATATATATTTTATATAATTTACGAATTTAAAAAATATTTTAAGACATAATTATATTAGATTTGTTTGTTTTATAAATTTCAGTGATCATTCAACTTATCAATTGTCTTTTTCTAACCTCGTGATTGCCGTCATTTTTTTTAAAACGGTATATTTTTATTCCAATAAGCAACTGTACACCAAGAGATTATGCATCTCCATCCAGCTACTAGTTGTACAGGCACAACCAGTGCAAATTCGACTATTAAAGACTACCCTAGACATAACCCCAGGAGCCTAAAGTACCCAAAACCCTCGCACATAAATGTACGAGAGATTTGAATAAACGCTATAAGTCGAAAATTTTTGTGACTTGAATATAGACAAAATAATTTTTGATATATACGTATTTATTACTCAAAATTTTAATTTTAATATTTTGGGAGAAAAATATAGTGTTGAAGGTGTTAGAGAGGAAGAGGCGAGCGGGGGGAACTAAAGCAGTCCAAGGCGGAAGATAGTGGTTGGTGATGCAATGCATCGCCAGCATCAAGTGGGTGAACGAAAATCCTCGAGGGAAAAAAACAAAAAAAAGGCGTTGAACAAAGTTGCAGTACAGAGAATACTTGCAGAAAAACATAATGGAGGACAGAATGATTTGAGGGGTGCCACGCGACGAGCTCGTCCGTCTCGTCGAATGGAAAAGGCGATGCGAGGCCTAGCAAGCTAGCTAGTGCATACTTCACTTTATCCTGCATTATCTCAACGTTTTACCAGGAACGGGAAGACATTTTGTTTTGCACTAGCATCGCTGCCTCTCTAGATTAGTCCTGTGTACACTGCCTAGGATCGTCCGAGTACAACCAACTACGAATTTCGTATGAATAATTGACACTGAGGACATCCATAAGGAAATGGCTTACTGAAGTGGCTATGGATGGAGCATCTGGTGGTGCAGATTAAGTATGTGCGAGCTTGTTCGCTATTAAATTTTACCGAATAATTATCGTGTATGGTAGTATTCGAGGCAGCTCTTTTCCCCTTGTCATTTTTCCCACTGGATTTTACGGCTTGGAGTTTTTTCTAAAGTCCTCGATTACAACTCTTGTACTAATGTACGGATAGGTCATAACTCGGGTGGGAGGTTTCGGGTCTTCCCGGGTAGGGGGTTCGGGCTGGTCTTTTACCTTACACTTTTTTCCTTTTATTTCCCTGTAAATTCAGACTGCTCTCTTCCTTTCCCTTTTGTAATAAAGTTATTTATTTACAAAAAAAGAAGAAGATTAAGTACGTGTTTTAAAGATGTCGACAGTGACGCTGCAGCAGAAACCGGGTCCGGATTTTGAAAGGGGGATTTTTTTTTCGAAAGGAAATTTTTTTACGTCTGTCAAGGTTTGGACCTTAGACCTCCTTGATAAAATACACTACTTTTATCGCTTGGCTAAATGTACTTTGACAAGGGAGAGTTGGATGATCAAATTGGTCCGACATAAGAGTGGAGATTGTTCCTTGTCTTTGCGCCATTTTGGTAGGAAAAGGGCGACTCCTCCAATCCATACTTGTTAATGTGGAACTTAGGGATAAACATTTGGGATTAATGGAGGTTAGTGAGTGTTATGTGAGATGTCTGCAACTTGTGTTCCAGGCATAAATACGAGGGGATGTATATTCCCATTTGTGAAGAATGATTTGATAGTCCAGTATTTTGTGTTGCTTTAATTGTGAGGTGCATAACAAACGAAACGCACATTTTTTGTGGATGGCGGAGGATTTACAGCCAGTCATTTGCAACAAACTCTTAACTTACAGAGGATTTATCCACCCTTTGTATGATATGAGTTTTTCTTTGGTGAATCTCTGATATGTCGAGCAGTTGGAGTCCTAGTTCACATTCCAAAAATCTAAATTCAAGATTTTTTTAAATGAATCCAAAACTTTATCTACTTGGACAAACTCGTATGATCTAACTTTAACACTATGTTTGGACACAAATTTAGGAAGTAGAGTTAGTTTGGATAAATAAGGTTATGTTTAGTACAGTTGTGTTGAGTAATTATTTTTTTGAAATGGTAAAATTTTATTAATAATACCACTGTGTGTCGGAAGAAGATCTCGCGATCTCGTAGTCGTTGGCCTCTTCAAAATCCTGAAGTAACAAAACCTCTTGTGTTGAGTAATTATATTTACATAACAATATAGAAAATATGTCATTATTACGTTAGTTAACTTTATTTGGTTATATGAGGGTATTAAGAAGTAATTTAGTCTTAATATTTTAAGAGAGTTAGTGAGAGTAACGTTTTTTATGATAATTTACTCTCCCTAACCCCTAATTTGGGGATGACGAAGGCCTTTCTATTTGCAACTTATGCTTATCCAAGCTTAATTTTTTTAAAGGTAAATATTATGATTATAAAAACATCGGAACAACAACTTGCACATAAAGAAACAGAAGATTTTGGTATTGTCTTACAAAAGAGCACTTGAAGATGGAGTGATTGCCCTTTTCTACTTTGTTTTTTTCCTGCAAGCACCTCCTAGACTTTATGGTGCTTTTTTAATTTTACCTGTTCAGACATGTAATAATGGAGACTTGCTGCTACCGACTCTATTGCACATAAATAATTGAATAGCACGTAAAAGGAACTTGCTTCTAAAGCACAAAGAAAGGGGCATCTTTATTTGCTATTTCCATTTGACATATGTCAAAATGGGGAGGCATATGTAACTACTGTTATATCCGTTATCCCACTGTAACAGATTCACCATAACACTGCATTATGATCTGATGAGAAGATAATGTTCTTTCTTTCTGCAATCTTTACGAATCGAGCGTGGGGTCCCCGCTGCGCGTGGAATCCACGCTTTTCCTAGTCAGCTGACGTCGATGTTCGAAAAGTGAAGTATATGGCATCATCGTGTACTTGCACAGCACCTCGTTGTGTATATATAGGCCCTTCGGTTGAACCAGTTCGAGGTACAGAGACTAGTTCAGCACTTGATGATCATCCGCTCGAACCAGCTGCGAAATGGACGGGAAGAAGTTGGAGTACAAAGGCGAGGATGCATTGCTGCAGATCGAGAAGCTGACCGAGAAGGCGGACGAGATTCAGGAACGGATACTGAAGGAGATCATACTGCGAAACGGGGATACAGAGTATTTGAACAAGTATCTTAAGGGCTCCAGAGCTATTGCAGACTACAAGTGCAATGTCCCTGTGATTACTTACAAGGATATATATCCTTACATCCAAAGGATTGCTAATGGAGAGGATTCTTCTCTTATATCCGGTGATCCTATTACCGAAATGTTGTGCAGGTTAGTCCACGCGCACGCGAGTGTTTTAGCCTCGGCTTTTTATCATATGATTCTGAATTTTCTACTGAAACTTTATGCATTTGCAGCTCCGGAACATCTGCAGGAGAGCCTAAATTAATGCCATCGATAGCCGAAGATTTGGACCGTCGAACCTTCATATATAACCTCATCATGCCTGTAGTCAACCAGTAAGTTTCATCTGTTCTGCTTGCCTCTATTCATGAGCTTGAATCTGTTATGTTTCCTAGGTATGTTTCCGGACTCGATAAGGGCAAGGCTATGTATCTATACTTCGTGAAGGCCGAAATGTCGACTCCTTGTGGTATACCAGCTCGAACTGTGCTAACCAGTTATTACAAGAGCAAGCACTTCAAGGGTCGCGCGCGCGATTCGTTCAACAACTTCACCAGCCCGGACCAGGCGATCTTATGCAAGGACAGCAACCAGAGCATGTACTGCCAGTTGCTGTCCGGCCTGATCCACCGACATCATGTACTAAGGCTAGGAGCTGTGTTTGCTTCAGCTCTCCTCCGGACAATCTCGTTCCTCGAGCGCAACTGGCCACAACTCTGCAACGACATCCGCAATGGCGAACTCAATCCGACAATCACCGATCCTGAATGCCGTTTATCCATGATGGCGATCCTGTCATCGCCAAATCCGATCCTCGCAGACGAGATCGAGGATATCTGTAGCCATCGATCATGGAAAGGGATCATATGCCGGATTTGGCCCAAGGCTAAGTACATTGAGGCAGTCGTGACCGGGTCTATGGCGCAGTACATACCGGCCCTCGAGTACTACAGCGGAGGGAAGCTCCCTCTGGTTTGTACAATGTACGCCTCCTCCGAGTGCTACTTTGGTGTCAACTTGAAACCCTTTTGCAGTCCTCCGGATGTTTCGTTTACCCTGATGCCTAACATGTGCTTCTACGAGTTCATACCGCTCGGGGACAACGGGAATTGGATGATGAGCGTGGGCGAAGAAGAAGACGTCCCGAGTGATCAGCTTGTTGATCTCGTGCACGTAAAGCTCGGCTCCTACTACGAGTTGGTGGTGACTACCTTTGCAGGGCTGTACCGGTATCGAATTGGCGACGTACTGCAAGTCACCGGATTCCACAACAGAGCACCGCAGTTCCGCTTCATCTGTCGTAGAAATGTCGTCCTCAGCATCGACAACGACAAGACGAACGAGGAGGATCTTCACAAGAGCATCACAGTGGCAAAGAAGCTGTTGGAACCATACAATTGCATACTGGTGGAGTACACCAGCTTTGCAGACACTCTGTCCGTCCCCGGTCACTACGTACTCTACTGGGAGATCATGGATGATTCCTCGGTTTCAGACTGCTCTCTGGCCTCCCTTGACATCATTGTGCTCGAAGAATGTTGCATTGCGGTGGAAGAACAACTCGACTACGTGTACAGAAGGTGCCGCGCGTATGACAAGTCCGTAGGACCGCTCGAGATACGCGTGGTGGAGAGAGGCACGTTCGAGGTACTGATGGATTTTTTCATCAGCCAGGGAGGTTCGATAAACCAGTACAAAACTCCGCGGTGCATTCAGTCTGATGCTGCTCTCAAGCTGCTCAATTCTCATGTCAAGGCATCCTTCTTCAGTCCCAGAGATCCTGCTTGGATACCTTGAACTAATGAAGCCATGTAATTTCTCATGGACTGGACTTTGCCAAAAAGCTGCAATGAAATGAACATTAACTATTAGAGCTTGGTAAAGAGCATGCTTATTCGAAATATTTTCGTCTCGAATCCGAAACTTTAAAACAACGTCTAGATGAATTCATTATATGCAGAGCTCATGTATGCTCCGTGACTAAATTGAGATTCATACTCTAACATAGACGAGTCCAATCAAAGAATATGGCTCATGTACACAACGGCCTCAGATTTCCACTTTACTCTCCGCTTTTAGAGCAAATGGATGGCCCAGGCCCCACTGAGGAGCTAGGTGGTGAGGTGGGCCTGGTTAACGAGCCTCAGTGGACTGGGTTATGGGTGGGGTGGAAGCCCAAGACAAATGGTATGATAGGTCCAGTAGTAGCTATTTATGGGCCCGGTAGGTCAAAGGGCCCAACACCGAGGTGGCAAAATTTTCGTGGGGGTTGGACGTGGCAGCACGATCATCGATAAACCTCGGATATGAAAAGAAAAAAAAAACTCATCAAACAAGAGATGACTAGAGATATGCAATTTATTTGAGGAAAGATCAAGACAATTGATAACCCTCATGTACCCATTTATATCCCCCAAGATGTAGATCTCGGTTGAAGTTTACATACTTGCTAAAATGATAATATAAAACTTCATAATAAAAAAAATCATCAATAAAAAGTATGATAGAGAGTCCCCGAAGATCACTACATATAAGATATAAGAAAGTTGAGGTTTGATAAGTGGATGCGAGAAAATGCAACTTGTGAATTTTCTCAACAATGCATCCATGACACAAATTAGAAATGGTCTTATTAGAAAAGAAAATGGGGAATTAGAGCAAAGCGTGTGCTTGTCAGCATGTAGGTTGGCATGCTCGAGACGCTAATTAATGTCGGGATAAAAGTTCCAGAAGTTGAATGCTCGAGAAACTGATTAATGTACGAGATTCGGAAAACTTAAAAAAGAAAGAATAAGCTTCGAAAATTTTGTACCATAATTTTTTAGAGAGAGAAGAATAGAAAGAAGGGAGATAACATAAATATGTTTTCAAATATTCATCATCATAAACTTTCTTCTTTCTTCTCCCGTACATATACTGTGAACCTAGGTTTTAGCCACTTGGACTTACATTTAAAATAACCAAGTCCAACATTTAAACTAATAATGGACTAAAAATAAAACGAATAGTGGGCTTCGTGACACAACGCCCAGCAACACAACTTCAGGTTCCCTGCGTGAACCTGAGACCAAGCTCCTTTGATCCCAACCCCAAATTTAACCATACAACACTAATTTCAGGCTTGAAGGGACGCAAAAGAGGACGCAAAATATATTTGTGGACTGGGAGCTTGGTGAGAGAAGTGAAGTGGATAAAGGCCATCTTTAGGTATAAAACCGTCTTGGTTACTTGGTCTTTAAAAAAAAGTCATCAACAAACTCAACAATAACATTAAGAAAAATTACTCTCAAATCCCTCGGATTTATTTAAATATACTAAAAAGTCCTCCCTGTTTGTAAAATTGTCGACGTACCTCGTGTTTAATTTTATTATACGTTTGGGTCCCTGCATGATATCAGCAGCTTTTTTTTCATTTTTATCATTGAAATAAGAGATAATTACTATCAGGACCCCAGGGTATAGTCAAATAGACTCTGAGGACCCTGTAGTTTTTCTACTAATTATTGAGCCCCTTTAGTTTGGTTATTATTATACATTCTGATCCCTGGCTGATGTCAGCATTTTTTTCTTCCTTTTTTGTCACTTGAAAAGACCAAAATGCCCCTCCCATATGCTTAAGGACGCCTTTATCGATCTTGGCCTCGTTGCAGAACGCCTGGATCAGCTCGTCGTCGCGCTTCTGCATCTTCCACCCTAGCCGCTCCGCGAACCGGAACATCTGCTCCTTCTAGACTGGGATGAACTTGGTCTGATGCCTCTTCCTCGGAGACGGCTCCGACCCGATGGAAAGGTCCAGGAGCATGTGCGGCGCGTAGGAGGACGAGATCGACAGCGGCGACAAGCTAGGGCTGGGTCGCTGAAATTGCGGCGGCGGCGGCGGGTGGTGTCGGTGGTGGGGCTGGTACTCGGTCGCTGATGGTAGGAGAGGTGGGGAGGAGTTGTGGGAGGGGCATTTTTGTCTTTTCAAGTGACAAAAAAGGAAGAAAAAATGTTGACATCAGCCAGGGATCAGAATGTATAATAATAACCAAATACAGGGGCTCAGTAATTAGTAGGGAAACTACAAGGTCCTCAGAGTCTATTTGACTATACCCTGGGGTCCTGATAGTAATTATCTCTTGAAATAATCAAAATATCCTATAAAACAAAAAAATTAGGGCAAATTACTCTCACATCCCTGTACTTTGGTCACCCTTCCCCTAGGGTCCCTGGATTTTGAAAAATGATTGTCCCGTCCCTAAGTTTTGATGATAATAGACTCTCGGGTCCCTGGAGCCAGAATATTTTTTTTCTCCGGTAATCTCTACTTGAAATGACCAAATTGCCCCTCCCACTTAAAAATAAAAAAAATTTCCCTTCACCTTCTTCCCTTATTCATCTTCAACCCCCCACCTTCAATCAAAACTTAAATATAATTGAATCAAAACTTAAACAACCCTAATTTTCAAACCCAACTCAAAATCTCAATCGACCAAATCTCTCTCGACCAAATTCCAATCGACCAAATTCCAACCCTAGCTCTCGAAGTCAATTCCAATCGACCAAATCCCTCTTGACCAAATCCCTCTCTTAAATTGCCAATCCTTAATGGGCCCGAGGAGGAGTTTAAACTGTGTTTTTGGATGAGCAAATGGACATTTGGGATGACCTGCGTTGAGCTGGATGCGGTGGTAAACTCTTCGCCTCAGTTTGCTTCTCAATAACCCAAGTCTCTGACGCCATCCTCGACACCTGCCTCGAGCTGGACTTGGACAGCAAGAAGAAGAAGGAGACGAAGTCATCATCATCCTCCCCGCTCTCGTAATAACTCATACCCATCTTCTCGTCCGCCGGCCATCATCATCTTTCAAAGTTCGGTCAGCGTCGCTTCGTTGTCGTTTCTCTCCGCTGTGGTCAACTCTATTGTCGTCCGCCAACTAGCTTCGCGTCATCCGCATCGGTGGTTATTTGGCTTCACCCAGCACGTCGTTCCCCGATGTTCTTCTGTGCAGCCACCGTCTTCCGTTGAGTTTTGACGTTTCGGGCCGAACTGACGAGGTCTGACGGGAGTAGGTTCGGGAATCGACAAAGTCGAGTTCCCCCACGTCGAACAGGAATTGAAAAAAATGGGGATAGAACACCCAATTCAAAAATTAGGGTTCTAAGTGGAATTGGGGATTTTGGTGACTAATTACATATTAGACCACGATGTTTCCTTGCATATGCAAATTAGTACTAAATTTCTTAAAGTGGGAGGGGTATTTTAGTCTTTTCAAGTGAGGTTCGCCGGAGAAAATGGCATATTCTAGCAAGAAAAAGGAATATTTCGGCTCCAGGGACCCGAGAGTCTATTATCATCAAAACTTAAGGATGGGAAAATCATTTTCCAAAATCCAGGGACTCTAGGGGGAGGGTGACCAAAGTACAGGGATGTGAGGGCAACTTGCCCAAAAAATTATCTCCTACCTTCTTCCCCGAAGACCCACCACCAGGAAACCCAACCCAAAAAATTATCTACATCCTCTCTTGGAGTCATGACGACCATGTTTTTAAAAAATGCAGTCCGACCGGTTGGACTGCAAAATGGGCACAAGAGTAGGTCATTTTTAGGCTTTTGATCGGAGTCTGTACTAACCAGACCAAATCTGGTCGGATCAGCCAATTTTGAGGTCTACCATGACCGGTCGAACCTGGTTCGTACAAAAATAGGCAAAATTGGCTTTTTTGGGTAGTTTTCGAAGAAAAAAGTTGATTTGACAAGTTTATAAAGTAATAAATGAATAAAAAAGTAGATTTATAGAATGGAGAGATAAAAAATTAAGTATACTTTTTTTTATAGAAAATAAGTATATTTTAACCTACATATATATATATATATTATTTAAAATATTTAAAAATAAAAATATTTTTGGTCCGACCGGCCGACCCGAAAAATGGTAGGAATTCCGGATCGTAGCTCCGGGATGGGTTTTAAAACCATGCTGACGACCGGTCGCCTCCCTTCTCTTCTCTGTCACTCGCTCAAGGAGGAAGGGTAGCAGCCAGATCAAGGAATTTTTTTTGGGGGGGGGGGTCTCTGATCAGAGATAAACCCGGATTGCCAGAATGGGGTTGTTGAGGTTCGATTGAACTCAGAAAAGTTGATCGTGTCTTAGAATTTTGCCGCTTGTATTTTGCCGGAGAAGTGGAGCACCGGCGAGGGTGCAAACAGAGAGGAAGGAATAGGAAGGAGATGATTTTTTTGTTTTGAGGGTATTTGGTCATTCTAATGACAAAAATGAAAAACAAAGCTGCTAATGTGAGCCAGGGACCCGAAAGTATAATAAAATTAAACACGAGGAACGTCGGCATGAATTTTGCAAACGGGAGACTTTTTAGTATATTTAAGCAAACTCGAGGAACTTGAAAGTAATTTTTCCATAATATTATTATCACGAGTGAGCGCAAGGGGGGGGGGGGGGGGGGGGGGAAGAGAGGGAGGAGTTGGATCGGCTTCCCCCTCCTTCCCGACAACAGGATTCAATTGGACGTTCGGGGAGACTACGTCTTTGGGTTCTTTTTTTTTTAGAATTGCCAACAGAGATAAACCCGGATTGCCAGAATGGGGTTGTTGAGGTTCGATTGAACTCAGAAAAGTTGATCGTGTCTTAGAATTTTGCCGCTTGTATTTTGCCGGAGAAGTGGAGCACCGGCGAGGGTGCAAACAGAGAGGAAGGAATAGGAAGGAGATGATTTTTTTTTGTTTTGAGGGTATTTTGGTCATTCTAATGACAAAAATGAAAAACAAAGCTGCTAATGTGAGCCAGGGACCCGAAAGTATAATAAAATTAAACACGAGGAACGTCGGCATGAATTTTGCAAACGGGAGACTTTTTAGTATATTTAAGCAAACTCGAGAAACTTGAAAGTAATTTTCCCATAATATTATTATCACGAGTGAGCGCAAGGGGGGGGGGGGGGGGGGGGGAAGAGAGGGAGGAGTTGGATCGGCTTCCCCCTCCTTCCCGACAACGGGATTCAATTGGACGTTCGGGGAAACTACGTCTTTGGGTTCTTTTTTTTTTAGAATTGCCAACAGAGATAAACCCGGATTGCCAGAATGGGGTTGTTGAGGTTCGATTGAACTCAGAAAAGTTGATCGTGTCTTAGAATTTTGCCGCTTGTATTTTGCCGGAGAAGTGGAGCACCGGCGAGGGTGCAAACAGAGAGGAAGGAATAGGAAGGAGATGATTTTTTTTGTTTTGAGGGTATTTTGGTCATTCTAATGACAAAAATGAAAAACAAAGCTGCTAATGTGAGCCAGGGACCCGAAAGTATAATAAAATTAAACACGAGGAACGTCGGCATGAATTTTGTAAACGGGAGACTTTTTAGTATATTTAAGCAAACTCGAGGAACTTGAAAGTAATTTTCCCATAATATTATTATCACGAGTGAGCGCAATAGGGGAGGGGGGGGGGGGAAGAGAGGGAGGAGTTGGATCGGCTTCCTCCTCCTTCCCGACAACGGGATTCAATTGGACGTTCGGGGAAACTACGTCTTTGGGTTCTTCTTTTTTTTTAAGAATTGCCAACAGAGATAAACCCGGATTGGGATTGGGATTGCCAGAATGGGGTTGTTGAGGTTCGATTGAACTCAGAAAAGTTGATAGTGTCTTAGATTTTTGCCGCTTGTATTTTGCTGGAGAAGTGGAGCACTGGCGAGGGTGCAAACAGAGAGGAAGGAATAGGAAGGAGATGATTTTTTTGTTTTGAGAGTATTTTGGTCATTCTAATGACAAAAATGAAAAACAAAGCTGCTAATGTGAGCCAGGGACCCGAAAATATAATAAAATTAAACACGAGGAACGTCGGCATGAATTTTGCTAACGGGAGACTTTTTAGTATATTTAAGCAAACTTGAGGAACTTGAAAGTAATTTTCCCATAACATTATTATCACGAGTGAGCGCAATAGGGGGGGGGGGGGGGGGGGGGGGGGAGTTGGATCGGCTTCCTCCTCCTTCCCGACAAGGGGATTCAATTGGACGTTCGGGGAAACTACGTCTTGGGGTTCTTTTTTTTTTTAAGAATTGCCAACAGAGATAAACCCGGATTGGGATTAGGATTGCCGAAATGGGGTTGTTGAGGTCCGATTGAACTCAGAAAAGTTGATCGTGTCTTAGAATTTTGCCGCTTGTATTTTGCCGGAGAAGTGGAGCGCCGTCGAGGGTGCAAACGGAGAGGAAGGAATAGGAAGGAGATGATTTTTTTTATTTTCAGGATATTTTGGTCATTCCAATGACAAAAATAAAAAAAAGAGCTGCTAATGTGAGCCAATGATCCGAAAGTATAATAAAATTAAACACGAAGAACGTCGGCATGTATTTTGCAAACGGGAGATTTTTGAGTATATTTAAGCAAACTCGAGAAACTTGAGAATAATTTTTCCATAACATTATTATCACGAGTGAGCGCAATAAAATAAATAAGATTAGGTGGCACGTTGGATAAAGATCCAGGTATTTTTTTCAGGGGTTAGGTGGTGCATTGTGCAACACTCCAAAATCGACGGAGACCTTTGTGGAGATGTGGTGACAACGCAGCCGGAGGAGCTAATTAGGTTGGGAATCAATCCAGGCAATCCGAGAGCGTGATTCATAGCAGCAGATCAAGCTGGTCAGGCGAGCGTTGATATTTGAGACAGAGATTCAACTAATTAATTCGGTTATGACCTTATATTTAAACACAATTAACAAACTTCTGGAGAACCAAACACTTTTTTTTTAATTTCCCACATATATTGCCTTTATTCGAGATCACATCTAACATTTACATCTCAGATTGTGAATATTTTACACTGAGAATAACCTTTTGTCTGATACAAAAAGCACTACTTTTTTTCTTCAGATCTAAGTTCAATAATACAAAAGTCAACGACGCTGCTCATCATCAAGTAAGGTTCCACGAGCCTAAGAAGATCATGGTTCTAATTGGGTCCTCCCTACGAAAATTCCAATTCCGTCTTTCAATATCTTCACCAACCCACCAATTCTTCTTGGCAGCTGCACATGCCTGCTTCAGCTTCTCCCGGACGGTCCTCTTTGCCTCTTGGGTGAGAGGAACTTCGCCGGAGAGGTTGCTATGAGGCTTCATCTTTTGAAATATAGAACTAGAAAGAATTATGAACTTATGAACTTGCAACTAGAACAAAGGGGAGGGAGAGAGAGAGAGAGAGAGAGAGAGGTATCAGAACTTGGAACGCACCTTGCGTACGTATAAATAGAGGATAAGATAGTGCAAGAAATGATTGGTGTCTCCGCCACTTAGTACCGAGAACAGTGTTCTAATTAAAAAAAATTGAATGATTGAGAACTTAGAAATATTATATATTTTTAGGAAAA